>PYUH01000264.1:22249-181854 GCA_016808085.1 Suaeda aralocaspica | reverse complement strand
ACTTGCACATTATGGCATTGAAACCAAAGCACAAAAAAATATGTTCGGATATTTTATTTAACCGGCATCATAGTGAATGAGCTGGCATCTAATGCGATAAATACTTTTTATTTAGATGTACATTGAAAGGGTAATAGCAATTTTAGGAGAGAAAAGTGGGTATAAAAGGGATTGAAAATAAAAAATGAATTAACAGAAGAGCAAGTCAATAACAGCACTAGTATAATGACCATTTGTGATGTGAATACAAGGATGACATTCAAATCCGGGTTATTGGTGGTTTTGCCTATGAGTATTTTCCTATCGTAATTTCGGGGTTTTTCTCATCTTAGGCGTTTAATTTCTTTTTAAGTGTTTGTTTTTCCCGTGTGTTTAGTCATACTTGCTCTACAATTATGGAGGATCATGCTCTTGAAGATTTCTTGATCAAAAGATTCAATCATAGACGTTTCTTGGAGCTTCTAAAGCCCAAATTTCAATTTCGGAGCAGTGCAGTTTGTCTGACTTTGAAGATTTTACATTGACATTTAACTTTGAACTAGAAGGCGTGTAAATATGCGCTAGAAAACTTATTGAATCTATTTTCAAGGAAAAATACTTCAAAAATCCAGAAAAATTCAAAAGTTAATGTTTTATCAAGGTTTTTGTTCGGCTGTCAAACTGAAAATCAGTTTTTAGTTAGTTTTCTTTTACTTACAGTCCAAGTATAGCTAGGATTTATTTTAGGGTGTGTTTATTGTTTTGTTTCCCTATTTTAATCTTCTTAGATTATGCCTAAAGGAAAGGGATGTTTGCCTACAATATTCCTTAATTGTCATTAATAAAAGACAGAGTAGATGATTGATTAAACTTTGAGTTTTAGGTTTTATCTGTTTTTCCACAAAACAAAATATTGTGAGGAATTTCCTGTGAGTGAAATTTCGAAACTTAAGAGTTGGTGCTTAGGCTTTAGACTCTTGTGAGGATAGTTTTAGGAATTGAGGGTGCTTTGCTTTAATCAATTCATAGAAATTTTCAACCTAGGATCGTTTTCTTGGTGCTATGCTTTTTAGAAATCGATACTAGTTTCTATCCTCGTTGCGAGTGGTGATTCTTCATCAATATTCACATCACTTTGTAATATTCTATGTTAATACTCAATAGATAACTGCCGACAACAGTTTTTCGATATATGGGTAGCTCTAGGTGACTTATGGTAAAATTACAGATAAAAAGGCAGCCTCAAACAAAAATCGTATTCTCACATAAGAAAATATTTGAAATAATACTACCTCCAGTTTTCTTAGTTGCAACAATTTTGTTTGCACACATTTTAAGGATGCGATTAAAGGTGTATATGAACAAATTTAGAAAAACTATTATAATACTGATATTTTAACAAGTATAAATAACTTCAACCTTTCAAACTCCAATATTATACCAAGAAAATGCAACATTATCCTAAAGTTGGGTTCACAAGTATTTAAATACAAGTGCGACTATTGGAGATTTAACATTATTCTTGTCAACTATCACCCTATTGGCCAAAACTTATTACAATGTGTATATTGTTATGTGAATAGGATTACCTTCATTTAATCACATATGATTGAAATTCTTGTTATAAGTACCCAAAAAAGTACGTTGATCCACTTTCGTCATTAAATAATGTGCTCAAAATTAATGGGCATATCATGTTCTTAGGGCACGCCAAAGGAATCCTTTTGACCATGGAATTTCTTAATGTTTCCCCTAACATTTAAAATCTTACGACTTCTTAGGCCATAAACTTGTCATCTTACTTTTATTGACCTAAATTTATTTTACTAAAATGAATTTATTTTCACCAATGTGAACTAAACTTATTTTTAAGAGGTCATTAACAAATTATTAAGGATTGAAACTGATTTTTGCTCAACTAAACTTACTTTTACTAGATGTAACTTATTTTAGTGAACTAAACTTAAAAGATGAGGAGAACAAGGCCGCAATTGTTCAACCATCAAACAAAATCCAATCACTAACAATACATACGTCTACACCAAGAAATCCTACTTGTCAATATCTTAAAATCCACATCTTGTTACTCTCATTGAGCTAAGAAAAATATAGACAATTTTCTACAATGAACAGAACAATCGGACTGATGGTTATATCTAAAGATGAGGATAAGGTAATGAAAGCAGCAAGTGTAAGTTGTAAAATCCATCACAAGCTCATGTGGTGAAGATAAGGAGAATAGGCTTCAAGGTGACACATTACTATTGGTTAAGTGTCTTTACCTGTGATTTAAATGGAAGAAAATGGAAGATTAGTAGAAAAGGAAGAAGAGAAAAGAAAGGGGTAAATTCTGTTGTTGGTACAGAGGATTAGGGGAAGGA
The DNA here is from genome assembly GCA_016808085.1 of Suaeda aralocaspica. Taxonomy (NCBI): domain Eukaryota; kingdom Viridiplantae; phylum Streptophyta; class Magnoliopsida; order Caryophyllales; family Amaranthaceae; genus Suaeda; species Suaeda aralocaspica. The sequence continues at coordinate 179,494 of PYUH01000264.1, read as the reverse complement.
AAGGGAAGAATCAGTCATCCCTCCTTTAAGAGCCATCACCCCTCCCATTTGGAGAGTTTTGGAGGGAAAAAGAAGCATCCATTTTTCCCTCCCTTTCTTTCCCATCCTCTTTTTAGTCCCTATTTTGCTATTTAAACAAAGACATAAGTTTTCAACCTTATGTTAAGCTACCTTTTCACTAAGCTAATATATAGAGAACACTTTTCCTTCAGCTTCAATATTCACCGCAATTCAAAAAATACTCAAATGGTAGGACGCCGGACATATTGTGAATTTGAGATTGCTTTAACACTATGATTGATATAAAAGAGAAAACAAAAGGGAGGGAACCTAATGTGAATCTGAGTACAAGTGAGATATCTAAATCAAAACCAATTGTGGATGAGCCAATTAATCTTATGTTGAATCCAATTGGGTTTGAAAGGGATAAAACACATGTGTGAGTGACAATGGTAAAGGTTGATGATACTGTGGATGGTGGTGGTGGCTATGTGGATAGCTATCTAAGCCAACACCATTAGTTACTAATATATTGAACTTGGTGGAGTAAGGTGTTAATGAATATGTTTGCCTGTCATTTGAATATGTTTGGATTGACATGGGAGTTAGCACTTTCCAGGATGGATGGTGGATTAAGGGAATAAGTTGGATTTGTCCATGAGGTTTTTCCACTTCACTTGATAGGTTTTATCTCATTTTGGACTTTATTGCTTTTATGTGTGAGTTATTATGCTAGTGTTTTCCTTCAAGATTATCTTTGGAGCTTGGTGGATGGTTTCCTGAAAGTTTCTTGATTAAAAGATTCATTCTTAAAAGGTTTCTTGATTTAAAGATTTATTCTTGGAAGAATTCTTGAAAGATTGAAGTAAATCTTGAAAAATTCATGAAAATGCAATATTGTTCTTGGGGCAGATTTTGACGATCTCAAGAAGGTTTTTGGGCTTCATTTTGGCGAGTCTCCATGGGATAAAATTGAAGATTTGGTGTTGTTTATTTTGTTTTTAGTTAGTTTGTTAGAATAGTTTGTTAGATTTGTGATAGGATTTGTTGTCAAGCTTATCCAAAGACCAACTAGCCATACTTATTCTATGGTGGGCGGAATTTTTGAGATAAGATCAAGTTGTTTTGTTTGTTAGGTTATTTCTAAGTTTGTTAGGATTTGTTAGAGTTGTTATAAGGTTGCTAGGATATTTTGTTCTATAAATAGCCTAAGAATTCCATGTAACAACATAAGTCTTTTGAGTGATTGAAATTCAATTAAATTTCGTATGTTATTTTCTTCTTGTGCAATTAAAGAGTTGATTGTTCAAGTAGTCTCATAAATTCGTGATTCAGGAGTGGAGATCGAATTTGAAACCTAGTTAATTAGTTTTAGCAGTGATCTACTTAATTAGCCATCAGTTAAATTCGTCCAGGATTGGGGATTTAATTGATTTTCACATGAGTTTTGAGTGATATTTGCAAATACCACTTAAAATCCACATCAGAATCGGAGAAAGGAAAGGAGGGGAAAGCTCCTCCTCTTTTGGAGAATTAATGTTTACTAAAAGAAGAGGAAAATTAGATTCCTCCTCCTTACCTACCTAAGAAATTGACCAGACATAGTTGGGGGAATTATCAAATTCTATTGGTGTATAGTTGGGGGAATTATCAAAATCTATTGGTATTGTCTTACTACTAGTATGGCCAAAACAATCGACAACTTAAATCCTTTCCATCAATAATCCAATCCAGCCCTACTTCACAAAAATTAATCACAAATGATCTCAACACCCATACTAATTATTCATTGTAAGACTATAAGTCTACTAATTCCAAATCTTACCATAATTGAGATTATTGATGTAAATTCTGAAAGTTGGAACCAATCTCCAATTTAAAAAAACATTTAGTAGACCGTATGGTAATTCTGACGGCTTTTTGGTAATAAGCTACGGTTCTTTTGGGCAAAAAATCCCATCAAACCATGTGATGGTATTGTTAGACATGAGACTAACACTTTCCAATTAACAGAACATTAGTCAAAACTATCTTTCGTAAATATTTCTTCCAACACACAAATTAAACAAACATAACTCATCCAAAATTGCAAAGTAACAAAGACTAACCGGTTGCTCCGTATCACAAACTGCACAAACAACCTGGAAATAAACAAATAAGTAAATGAATAAATAAATAAATAAATAATCTAATTCAAGACCTCAAATACTAATGAATCAAAAATCGATTAAGGGGATATTTACTCGGCTAACATCGCGCCTAACTAGCTCATGCTGCTCCTTGGGAATGCTTAAAGAGCTCTACATCCAAATCAAACAAAATCTCAAAAATCAACTATTCATTATAATCATTAAATTAAATGTATATATATAAAAGGAATTCAAGAACGACAAAGTAACGAAACAAACGGTAGCTTCATTGTGACAATGACGACAAGTGAAAATACGGTCGCAACAAGGAGTACGAATTCTGCACCGTCTTCTATAGTGTTCACATCTGCGAAATTAAAACCACAAATTAAAGTTAATTTAGAGTGTGATTAAGAAGTTTTGAGAGAGGATGAACAAATTAATAAGTAATTACCCGTATTCGAGCTTTCCAACATCTTCGCGGTTTTCGGGAGCTGTGAGGTTTTCGCGGTTTTCGGGAATTGAGGTTTCTTCCGCCATTGATGGGGTATTTCACTGATAATTATGGATTTGCGGGAAATCGTTTAGTACGAGTAAATAAATAAACTAGTTTGAAGCATGTACCAAAAAAACCTGTACACGCTACACTAAAAAAGAAAAAAGTTTTTTTTAAAATTATGTCCTTTACGTTTTTGTATTTCTAATCCGTTAATTAGATGTTAGTGTAGGCATTAGTTTCTAATTTTTTGATTTTCTTTAATTTATTCTTGGATTTTTCTAAGTTATACCCATGATTTAATTTTTCTAAGGTATGTACTAAAGTTTTATTTTTTTTTTGTGAGCTATACCCCTAAACTAATTATTTTTCATCAATATAAACCTCAATGTTAACCCTCCATTACAAGGTAACACTACTACATAAATGACTTTTAGCAACCCCCAAAAAACCATTGCAAAAGGTCAAAAAACAGTTGCAAAAACCTTTAGCAACGGTTATGTAACCGTTGCATTCTTTGGCGTAGCAAAAGTTTTTTTGCAACGGTTTTATGTAGTTTTTGCAACGGTTATAGCTAAACCGTTGCAAAAAGTCTTTTGCAGCGGTCATTTAGACCTTTTGCAACGGTTACCACTAAACCTATGCAAGGGACTTTTTCCAACGGTTGTTAATGAACCGTTACAATAGGTTTTAGTTTTTTTACCACTTATACATGAAGCTATTGCAACGCCTTCTTTTTTTTAACCGTTGCTAAAGCTTATTGTTGTTGTTATGATAAAAATAATAATAATAATAATATAAATAAATAAATAAATAAATAAACGAATAAATAACAATACTGATAAGAAATATATATTAATTATTATCAACTAAATCTAAATACGTACATGATAAATTTACACAAAAAGCTATGCATAAGTTACTGTGCAACTATACATATTCTATATTCCTAAAATTGTAGAATTTACAAAAGCAAATAATAAACGAAAGGTATTCCAAATAAATTTACAAAAGGTGATTTACTGTATAATACTACATCTCCACACCAAGTTAATGCATTGAATATAAAAGTTTGAGCAGCTCCTAGGAGGTATTTCTTCATACAATTCATAAACACAACACCTGAAATAAGATTATGTAAAAGTTAATTAATTTATCTTACATAAAAAAAAATAATAAAACCACTCACACATAAGCTACACTAGCAAAGCAAGCCCATGTCAGCATGAAATGTGCTCCAAAAACCTTCAAAGTTTCTTCCCTTTCACCATGCTTTTTGAGTAGAATGTCATAGTCTGGTTTGGAATGGGTTCATGCAAATTTTAATGCCAAAAAACCAAGATCTGCCAAAGAAATAAAAACTAGAAATTCAGGATTAATTAAAAGACAATCAATTAAACTTGAAACAAAAAGCACCAAATTAAAACTAATGACTTTGTGAAGATAGAAAGTATATCAAGTGTCACACGAAAAAAATCACTAAATTCACCCAAACTAAACATATTACCATTTCCTACTACCAACTTCATTCAGATTAAAAAGGTTCGAAGAATGCATGATAAGAACCAAGAAAACAGAATAAACTGAATATTTTATAACCTTGTGCATCTTATATTAGAAGCTAAGACATCATCTAGGAACACATTCATTATAGGAAAAAAACACTCTATAGTCCAAACTACTACCAAAAACGAAAGGGAAAAAAACTTCACTAATGTAAAATGAAACTATGATCACTAATTTATTTGGGTACTCACATATGGAGACGTATTTTGATGGTTGAGCGTAATATTGAGTATTGGCACAAATCTCCAGCTTTTCAATCAAAGAACACCTTTACTTTATGAATCTTTACATTATCCTTCAATATGTTCATTAATTATGACTTGCATATTGTAACTAGAAATTCAAAATAAAGAGTCTCTATAAAAAAAAACCAAATAACATTGTTTTTGTAATGCACATGAGTTGTATAAGGGCAATAGCAATAATATGATAAATAATGTTACTTGTTTGTAAGAGTCTGATTTACAAACTGTCATACTATTACAAAAACTAAGATCCTTAATGTTTTCCTCATATAAAATTGGACAAAAACAAAACTACGGTTCAGAACTCCCTATTTACAAACAAATGATTAATAACATACCAGCTTATACAAAAGGATCTTATTTACACAATCCATTAAACAGATAATAGGCATTCAATAAGCTAAATTCAATAATAATTAGAAACAAAAAAAATATTTCTGTAATAGAACAGACACTAACACTTAGTTCTCTAATTTAACTGAACATATTACAAGTACTTTGTAAAACACAATTAGTATCTACATACATCAAACGTTATGATCTTTAGGATTTATATAATCAAATAATGAAAAAAAGATAGCTACCACCATTGACGTCAAAATCTAAGAACAAGAAATTCATTAAAATTCTAACAATGCACAAAGTTAAGGATGAACTCATAATAATAATAATAATATCACAAATCAAAATTGTAATCATATATAACTCGAAAGCATAATAGTAAAATTATAGCCGGTATTCGTAATTAAAAATTAAAATTGGGTTTTTGATTTTTTTGCAAGGGTTTCCCATCAATTCATCAAAAAAGGGAAAATAAGGGTTGTAACCATGGAGAATAAACCCTAATAGTACACTATGGGGAGAGAAAGGAGGGTGAAAATGGAAGGGAAGGAAGAAGAAAAAAGAAAGAAAGTTATGGGCAAATCTGCATAAGGTTATATATATATAACAAAAACAAAATATAAATGAGGTTTTAATACTTGAAGGATGAGCATGACATCTAAAACATTGACGTTTTTGACACTCCCAGTTCTCCAGGGGCATTGAACGCTCTTGTACATCATTTTTATATGAAGTATTATGTTCAATCAATTTAGCATATTTTAGTTCATTTCAGGAAAAAAGAACAAGGCCTAATAGAAAGAACAAATAATAAAGTCAAAGAAAGCAATTAGAAAGAGAAATACACTCCACTATATAACACTAACTGTAACCCAGAAAGAAACTATACACATTAGCAGAGTTGCTAAGAACTTCACAGCACAATGAAGAACAAGTAATAAGATATGCAAAACAAGTAGAGATTAAAAATTTAGAACAAATTCTAGAGGCTAAGCCAATTAACAACACATCTAGCATATATAGCAGATAGGTAACAATCTTTACAAAAATATTACTCTCATTGTTTTAATACCAAACAAGGATTAGGCTTCTATCTCAATTCCCACTTGCGACATTTGTTCAACATATCTCCACGATAGTTTATAAAAGCCATAAATTTTAATGTGAAATGTCATTGCTCAAATGCAACACAGAAAACATAAGTAAAGGACAAGTAGGATAGCAGCTTTCTTTCTATAATTAATGATGAGATAGTGGAAAAGGATTAAGAGATGAAGGTCTTAATCATAAATAGTAGGGAATAAAGTGAATAAAGTATTCAAAAGCTAAAACAGAGGTATATAGATAAACAACTCTCAAGCTCGTCACACAATGCATAGAACCTCTATCATAGCTACTTGGATGAATCCATGCCAATAGTACAAAGGTCGAAGGTAGTACCAAGCCATTGCATTTTATCAATCAAATAGCAAAATTATCGACAAAAAGGAGTCGAAAATCAAATAATCTCTTGGTCCACCTCATGTGCTGCATAGATTTTAGAATCTCCCTTTAAGTAATTCTATAGCTCAAGAAGAAAAAATAATAAAAAAAATGTCCCAGAAGGAAGCATTTTGCGGGACAGAACATCAACTATTTTAATGAAATAAAGTGTACAAACATGCAATAAACTACCTTTCCACAGCCGATGTAATGACAAACATACTGCCTCTCCCTGTGAATGTAGGAGTGTTTCCTTAATGCTCCAGCATCAATGAAAGTTTTTCCACAACCATCATAGCTGCAAAGGAAAAGAAGCTCTGTGGTTGGTTTGGGCCTTGGTTCTTGTACCTGTAGATCTTTTTGNTTCTAGATCTTTTTCCTTCTCCTTCAAAGAATATGCACTACTTTGGCATATAACGTTGAGTTCCAAGTTCTCCATCTTCCAACAAAGGTATTCCACTGCTATTACTAGCTGCTTAGGTACTGTAATTCTAATTATTATATTAGTGTCTTCCATTATAACTTAATAACCAAATATTTATAAAAATATATCATCCTCTCCAATTACTGGCTATACAAGTAATTGTATAAAAAATCTCAAAACAAAAAAAACTTGACCAGTTCACAGTAAGCCTTACAAAATCCTAATTTTTTACTTTTTCAATAACAAAATGCAACATTCAATCACATAAAAAATCCACTTCACAATTACACAATTATGCAAACTTTTCAAAAATAGTCATGTAAATAGGTTTTAGAACTCGATGAAAGAACCAACAAAAAGAGTTATATGAATATAACTCTTGGAACTAGCACGGTAAGAACAATTAGCAGAACAAACCTTTCATATAGTAGCAAATAGAAGCAGAAACCTAATCTTCTATTTCCTAGTTTCCCTAATTTTCCCCCAAAATTAGAATCAATAAAAACATTAATTTAATTCAAAAATGACATATAAAAACAATCTCGTTCAAAATAAAAAACGTAGAAAGGATTGACGAATTACCAACATAATCAGATGTTTGAAAGCCTAACACTATTTAAAGGAAAATACAAAAAATAAAATTTACAGTGACAAGACTAAACCCTAACATCTAATTTGGATCTCAAGCCAAAAATTCAATACAAAAGTAACTTGATTAATTTGCTCAAAATTCACCAACGATAGAACCCTAGAAGATTCGAATGGCAATAAAGAAGATAAAGGGAAAAAAGACAACAACTTTGTTAATTTTGGTTGAACAATTCGCTGTCGAACAATATTTCCATTATTTCGCTTCCAGATTGTTCTGAAAAAGCAATGATTTTAGCATAATTTTGTAATAATTTTTCAACAACTAATGAATTTGAATAAGAGAGTAAGAAGATGTTGGGGTTGAGAAGAAAAAATCAAACTAAGAGGCATGATGTGGTGAGTTTCGAAGATACTGAGTTCATGAAGAAATAGGCTTCAACGTAATGTTGGATTTAGTAATAATATAGAAAGAGGGCAAGATGGGGTGAAATAAAAGGTGAAGGTGAGAAGGGGAATGAAGAGCTATTGCAACAGTTAAGAAAGTTTAATTAAGAAAGTAAGAACTTCTTGCAACGGCCATAGTAAAACCATTGCCAAAACCGTTGCAAGAAGTTAAACCCGTTGCCATTTCTATACTATTACAGTGGTATTTATGGAACCGTTCCCTTTTTAATTCTATTGCAACGGTTATATAAAAACCGTTGCTAAAGTTGTTGCAATAAGTCCACCCGTTGAAAAAGGGGGTTGCAAATGCTCTTTTATCTAGTAGTGTAATAATAAAGCCAAAATAGAGGATATTAAGCTCTCAACAAGAATCCCTAATATTTAACTAACAAGTACATGAACAAATTCGCCCATTTTCTTTGAGACATTCCGTCAAACACCTTCAATGCAATGATTCAAATACCGTAACACAATACTAACACCTCAACCAATCAACCTCAACAACTATGTTTGGCAATGAATTGATTTGTAGTCTCAAACCTGATTATAGCTTTGAATCAAGATGAAGGGTTTTGAAATAATTTATCAAGTTTTAAATCTTTTCACGTTATTTGAAGTTAATGGGTGTTGGAGTGAAGAATTGAGGGTGAGGTGATGATGATAGATGTGTGAATATTGATGATTTCATGATTGTTGATTCGATGGTGTTGAGTACGTAGTGTATTTGGTAAGAAAATTAAAGCAAGAAACACAAACTTACTTTTATGGTAAAGGTTACTAAGAAGAGAAGCAAGTAATAAATGGAAAACATAACATTAGTTACTAATTCAAAAGGTATAGGTTAGTACTAATAAAAAATAAATAGTTTAGGGGTATACCTGAGAAAAAATAAAACTTTAGGACACACCTTAGAAAAGTGAAAATCACGGGGGTATAACTTAGAAAAAAATTGCATTTATTAAACAGCTTTAACGTAAAACCTAACGTCTGTTAGCAAAAAAATTTAGGTAGGATACCGCTAATTAAAAATAATTAGTTGAGGGGCACAGATGAATAAAAAAAAAGTTATGGGGCATACCTTAGAAAAATAAAAACCTCGAGGGCATAACTTAGGAAAACAAAAAAAAAATCGTTTTTTTAGTTCGTAATATTTGTCAAATTTTGAATTTTAGGATTTTATAATTTTTTTTTAATTTTAGTACCTTATTTTTCTCAAAACCTCAAAAATTCGTACTCCCTCCGTCCCTAAATGTTTGATATGTTTGGAATCTTGATACTATTTATAAGATGAGAGAATCTTTAAAATTACATTCAATATATAATACATAACATAGTCATATGGATCTTGTTTCATTCGTCTTAATGTGTACGTTATTAATATCCAAGTATTATAATTTTTACATATACATAACAAAAGATATTTAAGTTCAAACATGTGCATTGGCATATGTGCAAGTCAAAACCTATCAAACAAAAGGGAACGGAGGGAATACCATTTAACAGATTTTGTTAAAAAAAAAAAAATCGTCAAATGGGGCCCAATAATCTAACTCCGTGACGTTATTATATTTTTTTTCCTACTAATCTCTATTATCATTTTACTAAAAACCTCCACATTGATCCAAAAAAACCCAGTTAAACTATTAAACTTTCACTAAACATGTTATAGTCATAAACGCGCCACGTAATCTCTCACCTTTCACCTGCATTGCGCCACGTGTACAAGTTATTTCCAACTTTGTGCCACAAGGATTGAACTTATGAACTCTCTTACATAATCCAAGCCAATTACCAACTCACCCAAGTGTTTTTAATGTCTTATAGATTACTTTTAATATATATTGTTCTCTAATATTGTTTTAACTATTTCTCTCATCATTTAAAAAGATGTTTGAGACAATGTATGTGCGCCATGTAAGCCTCCTTAATTCTCACCATAATTATGTCATGTATGCAAAGTAATTAAGTTATACCTAACCATTGCGCCATATACGTGAGACACATAAGTTATATCCAATTATTCAACCAAATATATAACGTTAACAAAAATCGAATTTAAGACATGCGTAAGAAAATTCAACAAAATTACCAACTCAACCAAATGTTTTTGGTGACCTTTCGCCAAATTTTAAAATTTATTGTTTTAATAGTAAACTTAAACTAACAATAACAAATAATTAACTAAGCCCACTAAAAATCAAACGTGATATAATAAAATAGTATATTAATTGTCTTTCTCATTGTTACACGTATATTAGACCCGTTTTTCGAGATAACGCCTGGACGGAAAACTAGTTTAGGATTAATTTGGGTTTCAAAGGAGTAATGAATAAATACAAAGTGATGTTGAAGAGATATGCTTAAAAAAATGTACAAATTAAAACTAAAATTGTTAGTGGACCCCAGTTGACAATTTTTTGGATGGAATCTGTCAAGTACCAATTTTTAAGTTTTTGAGAAAAAAAAGGGTAATTAAATTTAAAAATAATTTATAAGGTACTAAAATTCAAAAATTGATAAATATAAGGTACTAAAAACCAAAAAAGTCAAAAAAAAAAGTTAGGGCATCTACAAATCTACAATGGTTCGAATCACTTAGAGGTTTGTCCATATGCCACATCATATTTGTACAAATCTATCACTTACCAAACCTTTCATCAACAATGGTTCAAACCTTTGAACGTTTTATAAATAGGACCCTATATATAGAGAGAGAGTAGGGATCTACTAAAAACTAGAAGTGATCAAACGACAAATTATTAGGTGGACTCGTGTCCACCTTCTTCTCTATGCTCCCTCTACAAAAATCATGTTTTTTTTGTTCTTTCTTTCTTTCTTTTTTCCCTTCTTCCCCTGTTTAATTCATTCTCAATACACTCTGAAATTTATTTTTTCCAACCTTTTGGCTAACCAATTATGTTTCTTTTCAATTCAAGAGATAATTTTTGTTCAATTCTATAGTTCGATAATAACATTTGATTCTATAATTTCTTCTATAATACTTTATTTTACGGGATTTCAAAAGGGGAAAAATTTTGTGAGAAGAACATTGAGTAATGATACTTAAAATCGACCATCGAAAAGTGACAACGAATCAAAAAGGAATTAATGAATCTTATTGTAGTATCATGGAAGTGATGATGAGACCTAACAATCATATTTGCAAGGAGGTTAATAAGTAGATTTATTTGTATTTGAATGTGATGGATTGAATATCATATAGTACTTCATGTTTATATTTCTATTTTTTTTTCAATCTCATTTATATGAATAAACATTATACTTTATATAGTTTATTCATAAGTTGTAAGTGAATATTCATGAATTCCGGATCTATATGAATGTTTAATAAAACATTTTATCATATTTTGTAAATATGTGTTTATTCATGTTCGTCAATGAACATTTTGTTTACAAAATGAACATTTAGTGTAAGTTAATGAACATTCAAAACGCCATCATGTAAAGTAGATTCCCTTTGAATAAAAATCCATCATGTAGCACATAAGACCCCATTGGCCCCTTCGTAATTTCTGAATAAATAGGACCAAAATCGCCATCTTGCTCATAATATTAAATAATTAACTCCAAACCAAGCAATTTAAAATTAAGAACACCAATTAAAGGATACCTCCTTGATAGAGCATCAACAACCACATTAGATGATGTGAATTTTCGTATGAATCAAAAACTCACACGGATAGAAGACTAAATTTACGAGTCCCTAAAGGCTAGGCCACCAAAACTCACAAATTTAGGTTGATTAATTAGTCTTTGATTAAAGCTCAAGGTACCCTGAAAGCCACTAACTAATCTCACAAGAGTATAAAGGAAAAATCCACCAACTAATCCACTAGACTCAAAACAATAAAAGTCTGAAATGAGAAAAACCCTATCAAAATGAAGTGGGAGAAAACTCATAGGCAAAAACCATCTTATTCCCCTAATTCTGCCATTCTTTCCTTTGCTTCAAATGATCAAGTAGATTCGTGTGTCACCATACACACCCATGATGATGACTTTGAAGATCCCAAAAGTCTTGAATCTCCATAAGCTATTATTTTTCCCATACTTGCATCATTTTTAGAAGCCATTATCAAACCTTCGAAGTTATCACCTTGATTCGAATCATCATCTTCGAATCATCATCAATATAAATTGATTGTTCGTTAAACATTTGAATTGAATTCCTGAATTTTTGAGCTTTGTTTTGCTGTAATTTAATTATAAAAATTGATTGCATATATATATATATATATGTTTTTATGTTTAATGTTCACAGATTGACTTGCAAACTATTAGATTACATATTAGGGATCAAATTCAACTTAAAATTCTAAATTAATTATTACATTGATAAGCTAATTTGACATATAGTTGAATTGATTGTTATAGAGCAGAAGAAAGAGAAGATTAACAGTTGTGTGTGCAATAGAGATGATATTTAGAACAGCAAGTTATTTTTAAACATTAGTATTTTGTCTACTACAACTAGAAGATGGTTAATTAGGAATCTTTTAATCATTTGATTTTCCTAGATACACAAGTATTTCAACAAATTGTTTGGATTTTTAGAAAAACAACACTACTTTTTAGTACATTACTTATTGAGTTCAATATATGGGACTAAAATATTAATATAGAACTTATTCAAGTAACAAAATAAGTGAATATTTAGAACAACTATACTATTTTTTAGATCTTAAGTATTGAGTTTCAGAACATGGGAGTCAAAAAACTTTTGTATTATTACAACATGATTTACACTAATATATATATATGATGTGGATTTTAGTGGTACTCGCAAATAACACTCAAAACTCACTCCTGAAATAATTCAATTGAAAACAAATTAATTAAATCACTCCTGAGATAATCAATTAGGGTTATAAACTCAAACTCACTCCTGAAATTCGAATNAGAGGGAATTTCAGCCAACTTCCATCCTAACTACTACGTACATTTTCCTTTAATTTAAAAAAAAAAAAAAAAAAAAAAAACGAAACACTTTTATTGATTTCAATGAATTAAAACTTATATTGTTACATAGAATCCTTAGACTATTTATAGGAAAAGATTCTAACAACTTAATAACAACCTTGACTAACTTAGACAACTTGCAACCAATAAGAAAAAAACGCCACCTTTGCGTTTATCCACAAAACCGGCTTCCACCTAAGCACACTTGCACAACTTGATCCTTATCTTGAATCATTTTGCACAAATCCTAACAAACAAAAATCTATTCTAACAAACTACCTAGAAATGAAATAAACAAAATAAAATCTTCAATTTTATTCATTAGAGTCACGCCAAAATGAAGCCTAAGAACCTTTTTTAGATCACCAAAAACACGCATCAAGAAGCATCCCCATTTTCTTGATTTTTCAAGAACTCTTCTAAGAATGCATCTTTAAATCAAGAAACCTTCCAAGAATGATTATTTTAATCAAGAAACTTCTAAGAAACCATTCACCATGCTCCAAAGATACTTTTGAAGAAAAACTCTATCTAAAAAAGACTCACACACTAAAAAGCAATGATGTCCAAAGTGAGAAAAACCCTATCAAGTGAAGTGGGAAAAAACTTATAGACCAAACCAACTTATTCCCTGGAACCACCATCCGTAACCATCCTTTAAAGTGCTTAATCCAATATCTAATCATACATATTCAAATGACGGATTAGCATATCAAAATCAACACCTTACTCCACCAGTGCAATGTATAAGTGATTAATGATGTTGGCTTTGGAAGCCACCACTATCATCCACAGTGTCATCAATCTTCACCATGGTCACCCATACCTGTGATTTATCTCTATCAAACCCAATAGGATCTAGTATAAGATTAATTGGCTCATCCACTATTGGTTCAATATAGGATATCTCACTTGTACTCAAATTCACATCATTCTCCCCAGGTTGAAAAGATTTTGGCCTCAATTTCACATCTAGTAAGGTGAGAGATCTCCAATGTTGAAAGTGGCACTCACATTACCATACTCATCAGGCAAATCAATTTTACAGGCATTGTCTCCATTTTCTTCTATCACCTCAAAAGGTCCATCAGCTCTAGGCATTAGCTTGTTTTTGCGTTTATATGGAAAACGTTCCTTCTTGAGATGAATCCATACCAAATCACCAGGTTTGAAAACATGTTGAGTTCTGTTCTTATTAGATCGTCTCCTGTTGACTTCATTCATCTTAGAAATCTTCTTTTTCACTGCTTCACACGTTTTATTGAAGAATTCCACTCGTTTTTGCGCATCTACATGGATTTCGTCTCTAGCCAAAGGAATTAGATCAATGGGCATATATGGATTAATTCCATACACAACTTCGAATGGCGAATGTCCTGTTGTGGATGAAACATCTCTATTGTAAGCAAACTCAGTATGGCATGAGCGCACATCCCAATCCTTCTGTGTTTTACTCACAAGGCCACGCAACAAAGTACCCAATGTTCTATTCGTGACTTCAGTCTGATCATCTGTCTGAGGGTGATGAGAAGTACTAAAAATCAGCTTGGTACTAACCATATTCCACAAACACTTCCAAAAGTGACTCAAAAATCTTGAATCTCTGTCACTTACCACACTTCTAGGAATTCCATGTAGCTTCACAATTTCTCTGAAGTATAGATCAACAACATATTGAGCATCATTAGTCTTATTCATAGCCACAAAATGCACCATCTTGTAAAATCTATCAACCACTACCATTATATAATCACGTCCCTGCTGTGTCCTAGGCAAGCCAGTTATAAGAACATACTGACACTATCCTAGGGTGTATCAGGATCTAGTAATGGAGTGTAAAGCCCCTTCACAAAGGTTGATTTTGCTCTTTGACATGTAGCACACCTGGAAATAACTGATTGAATATCACCTATCATCTTAGGCCAATAGAAATATTCACTCACCATATCATAAGTCTTATGAACTCCAAAGTGTCCAGCAAGTGCGCCACTATGATCCTCCCTTATCAGCAATTCACGAACTCCACTCTTAGGAATGTACAGTTTGTTGTTCCTGAATAAGAATCTATCCTGAGTTGTGTAGTTCTTTGAGGGATGTTGATATTCGGTAGCAAAATCTGAATCACTGACATATAATTCCTTCAGGTGCTCAAATCCTAGAACTCTAGTATCAACCATAGCAAGCAGATATGATCTCCTTGATAAAGCATCAGCTACCACATTATTCTTGCCTTCCTTGTACCTGGATGAAAAAGTGAAAGATTGGAGAAATTCCACTGCTAACCATTAATATATTTCAAGACTTCATGATCGGAATGCAGAATAAAAGGTTTAGGTCGTAGATAGCAAGACCAATGATCTAGTGCTTGAACAATGGCATAAATTCTCGATCATAGTTGGAGTAATTCAATTTTGCGCCACTCAGCCTCTCACTAAAATACGAAACAAGCTTATTTTCCTTAATTAGAACTACTCCAATGCCCACACCACTAGGATCACATTCAACCTCATATAGTTTATCAAAATCAGGCAACACAAGGATAGGTGCGTTGCAGAGCTTCTCTTTCACCTCGTCAAAAGCCTCCTGAGCTCATTGATTCCACTTAAACTCACCTTTCTTCATCAATTCCATAATAGGAACCATGATAGTTGAGAAATTTCGTATGAATCTCCTGCAGAACGAGGCTAAACCATGAAAACTCCTAACTTCATGCACATTGGTAGGTATCTTCCAAGTTTTAACAGCTTCAACTTTGGAGGGATCCACCATAATACCTGCGCCACTTACAATATAACCAAGGAAAACAATCCTTTCCTGCAAGAAGTCACACTTTTCCAGCTTCCCATACAATTTCTGCTCACGTAACTTACTAAACAATTGCCTCGTGATCTAGGTTCTCATATATGTCTCTGCTATAAACAAGAATATCATCCAAATAGACAACAATAAACTTGTTTAGGAAAGGCCTCAATACCTCATTCATCAACCTCATGAACGAACTAGGTGCATTGCATAGACCAAAAGGCATCACCAACCACTTATATAGACCTTGTTTAGCCTTAAAAGCAGTTTTCCATTCATCACCTTCACGAATTCTCATCTGATGATAGCCACTTCTCAGATCTATTTTCGAAAACATGGTTTGTAATACCCCACATTTTCACGTATTTTAAGAAAGTATTTTTGTATTTTATTCGTATAATTTTAATATTTTTATCGAAAAGTTATGTTCAATAGGAATATTAAATGAAAAGAAATTAATTAATAAAATAAATAATATATAATTTTTAATCAAAAATAATTATTTGTGTTCATAAATAATATTTTATGTTTTAAAAATGTTTTAAAAGGCTTCTGTAAATAGAATTTTCAAGGGTTTCCTAATTTATTTTAAGGCAAGGGCCTAAAGGTAATTCCCACTTGTTTTTCCAAATCCTACTTTGGGGCCTATGAATACCCCTTAAAACCAAAAATTTCAGATTTTCATGCTCATACTAGTCATTAGGATTCCAAAAACTTAGATAGAAAAGAGAGGGAAAAAAAGGGGAGAGGATTTCCGAAAAAAAACTGCAGTTTTCGGATAACAGAGAAAAAAAATTATTTTTGTGTTCTTGGGATACGTGCCCAGCCGGACCCCACTGCCGGACCACCACCTGCACCCGTCAGATCCCGCCCGCACCTGCCGGCCACCTCACACTCCTCCCCTTCCTTCGGTATTTTCAGACCTTCTATAAAAAAATTTTGTTCCTTCTTTCTTTTTAATTCAATCTTGCAAATTCATGTTCATATTTATGATTAATCATGCTTTTATGAGTTTTAAATCATGTTTAATAAAGTTATGATTTGTTTTAAGGCATGAATTATACTGTTGTTCATAAAATTTTTAGATTAGGGTTTATAAGTCATGAAAGTTATGATTTTTATGAGTTTTTATGACTTAAACTTCAATATTATAATCATGAATTATTGTTGTGTGAATTTATGATGATTTCATGAAGTTTAGATTGATTTTTAAAGGCTTTGAAAATAAAATAAATTGCTATCCAAAATTTATAATCATGAAACTCAATTGAATAACTATTATGAACATGTTTTGGTTTATGAAAAATTGTTTTAAAGCATAGATTGGTTTCATAATTATATTAGTTGATTGTAGAAGAGTTTTAATATGAAATTATGATGTTTTTTTTAAGTTTTTCATGACTTTAAAGTTAATAAATAAATCTGAAATTTTTATAAAAACAAGTTAAAGTAAGTTTTAAGTGTTCATATTATGCTAGTATGATCACATATTAATTCTATGATGTTACATATAATTTTTAGTATGTTTTATGAAGTTTAAAAGTGATTTTAAGCATGTTTAACATGCTGTCCACAATTTATAAAGTGAATAATTAGGCTTTTAAAGTATGTAATTAGCATAAATTGATCATATAAATTAAGTAATACATCGCATGGTTGATTTATGTTGTTTTTGAAGTTTTTTCAAGGAGTTTTGGTAATTTTATTTTGCTGTCCACTTTTCTAAAGTGGCATAAAATTTATACTAAGGTTATATAAAGCATAAATAAGTCCCGAAAACCAAGTAGTCATACAATAGAAAAGTAAAGTGTAGTATGGAATTGAATAGAGACCATGCATATAAGGAATGTTTTGGACAAGTTTCCAATATAGAAGTTAGTTTATAGTTGTTGTAGAACTTAGTCAGCAAGGTTTTAATTTAGTTTCGGTTTTTCCTTATGTACAAGACTTTGAAATAGTCCACTTCTAGAAGTTGTGGCGTAGCACCGTTATTTTACAAGGTACGTGAACAGGCTATCGCACACCTATCAAAAGTAAACCAAACGACACTAACTAATGTAGCTAGGGTAGTAAGGATCGAATCCTCAGGGAAGCAGTTAAACTCTATTAGTTCTAAAAAGCTTAAACTGTGTAAAGAGCCTTGGTCGAGAAGTATTGACTAGCTAACTGACTGTTGACTAATTACTAACTAATTACTGGAAATGATGAAGGATTAAACCAATAAACTAAACCTAGGGTCACTCGGGTCACCAAGAACAACTAATGGATTCACTAACAAAGACCGTTCAATCTCACAACTATCGTCAAATTAGGGCTCACTAATTCTCTCGAATCTAGACTCCCTCGAAACTCATCTAGCGGCTCTCGCTCATGCCTAGACTAATTCCGCCTATTATTCAGTGGTCTTATTGTGGTATTTTTACCTCTCGGCATCAAATTCAACAATTACCAGAACTTACAACTAAATCTGCGCACAATTCAATTGTAAACAAAGAAACCAATAATAGGAAATTGACTACTAGTTATGGGATTGAAACACCCTAATTTAATTAGTCCATTGATTGCAAGGTTTCCCTAACCCTAGAAATTAGACTACTCACTCATAATTATGAATTAAAACAAGAATAGTTGTAAAAACCCTAATTGAATTCATGAAGTAATGAACAATTAACTAATTAACATAAACAATTAACTAAATTAATTAAACTAAGAAGACTAAAAAGCATAAATTAACTAAATTAAAGAACAAAACAGAAAATTACCAAATTGAAGAACGAATCGAAGACTTGAATTGAATTGAAAATCAAAGTTATGAACAAAAACCCTAATTTCCCTAAATTAATTTTGAGAGAGAAAAGTGCTTAATTCTATATCCTAAGAGAGTAATTCTAAATTATGAAAAGCATAAGTTGTTTTGCCTAGAAAACCGTGCCTCATGTACCCAAAGCTGGGCTTACAAAGCCTAACTACGAAGAAAATAAAATAGAAATAAAAATCCGGAAAAACGTCTGATGCGGGCGCATAGGAGATTTATGCGCCCGCATCAACCTCCCAGAATGCCTTCTAAGTCTGCAAAATTCATTAAATGCGCCCGCATGTCATATTTGTGCGCCCGCATCACTACCTTAGAAGCTATTTTCTTTTCTTTTCTTCTTATTTCTTCATGAGTTCTTTAAGACTTGTTTTCATACTTCTTGGCACGCATTTCCATGCATCTTCGCTCTTATTCTGTCTAAGCTTTCCGGCTTCGTTCCGAGCCTCGGTTTCCATGCCTGAAATTACAAAACATACCAAAACCGAGCATAACAACCGCGGATGATAAAAATCAAACTAAAAAGCTCTAAAATTGCCGGAAATCAACCAAACTTAGCGAGACACTTCAAATTAGCTAAAGAACATCAAATGAGCTAAAATAAAGCCAGATTAATAACCACTAGGCATAAAATTGACTCGAAACAGGGGGAAAAACACTATAAAAACCACACATATCAGTACGTAAGTACTAAAGACAGACACAGGAACTAGAATTCATGCTTGGATGATCCTTGATTGTATGAGATATTGTTATTCT
Source organism: Suaeda aralocaspica (assembly GCA_016808085.1). NCBI lineage: Eukaryota > Viridiplantae > Streptophyta > Magnoliopsida > Caryophyllales > Amaranthaceae > Suaeda > Suaeda aralocaspica. The sequence continues at coordinate 160,422 of PYUH01000264.1, read as the reverse complement.
TGTTGAATCATGAATTTATGTGCATGACGAGTTTATTAGAAGCATGTTTTTTGTAGTATGGTGACATTCCCTGTTAAATAGTACCATGAATTCTTATAAGTTTGGATTGGAATGTCATGATTAGTTTAATTTGGCCAATAGTTTATTAATCAAGAAAGGAAGTTATTTTTAAGTTGGTTAGTTACTTAATCAACAAGAAAGGTAGTTGTGAATTTTTATTCACATGATTAAAAGGAGTTATGAGCAATTATTTTAGACATGTTACCACTCACAGTTTAATGTGTGGTCAAGGAGAAAGTAAATAATTAGCCATTCACAGTTAATGTGTGGTAAAGGAAGTTCAGTTTAATTAAAGGACACACATGAGATTAACTTTGAATCACCTTAAATTGAAGATAATAAATATGGCTTGATTGATTTAATGCATGTCTTTATGTGATGTTGTGAGTCATAATATTGTTAAACCGGTTAATCACGTAAAGTGTAAGAGGGCTTGCATCAAAACTCTTGGAACGTATATACCTTGAGTATGAACAATGGGGGGAGTCGTATGGAACAGTGATCTATGACTTCTAATTAGAGTACAAGATGTTGTACTCTTTTCTATTTTTAATGCGCCGGATATCAGTCACTATATGTGATATAGTAATACCTTCTTGGAGTTGCTCCCAAGTTGGTGCCCAATAGGGCAATAATTTTTAAGAAGGAAACCCGTTCGATGCAGGATCCATAAGTTTAAATATAATAATTAAGTTAATTGAGTCCATGTATAGGTAAAAGGTTGTCAAAGGTAACTTGAGTGCATGTTTTATTTCTTATTGGTTGTTGCATAGTCTTTAGTAGTTATGTACTCAGCTTTGCTGGCTGTTTGTTTTGTGTGCATGGCTTTGTCTTGGACTTGGCCCTACAATGACCCACTTGTGGTGAGTAGTTGTCTGGTAAAGGAAAAGCTGCAGGTACAAGTGGGCATAAATCATTTCATGATGGGCTGGAGTGAGAGCGCTTGCTGTGTTTTGTAGCTTTACTTTATTTTATTGCTTATGGATGACTAACATTTATTTTGGATGATTGTTTTATTTTTAAAGACCTTTGTTTTTGGTTTCAAGGGCCATTAATATGGTTCCGAAGTGTAGTAAAGTTTAAAGTTGATTTTCATTTTGAGACTTGTTTTGAAGTTTAGTTTTAAATTGGTTTTTGGTGTTAAGACTTCTACTATAGTACTTTGATAAATGTCGTAGCCGTTATCACGGTGGCAGTAATACTTTGGTTTTTCCATATTTAGAAGTTTTAAGAAATATAATCTCTAACTGCCCTAGAATCAATGCACATCCTCCAAGAGCCATCTTTCTTAGGTACTAATAATGCAGGAACTGCGCATGGACTTATACTTTCACGAACTAACCCTTTTTGCATCAATTCATCAATCTGGCGCTGGAGTTCCTTAGATGCTTCAGGATCATATCTATAAGCAGGCTTATTAGGGATAGGTGCTCCAGGAATAAAATCAATAGCAAGTTCAGTTCCTCGAATTGGGGGTAGTTCATCAAGCAACTCATCAGGAAACACACCAGCAAATTCTTTAAGTAAAGGAGTGAGGCGCAAATCTGTAGGTACTTTATCTGAAGTTGTTTCCTTTACAAAGAGAATATATGCAGGGTAGCCTTGTTCCATCTCCTTCTCAAATTCTTTAGCAGAAAGGAATAAACTAGTTTGTTTGTGGTCCTTTCCAGCAGATGGAGTCAATGGTAGGAGAGTTATTCGTTTCTTACCCTTCAGTACAGAGTAAACATTCGATCTCTATTATGTTGCACCTTCCTATCATACTGCCATGGTCTTCCCAGGAGCATCTGGCACGCAGTCATAGGCAAAACATCACACCACAATTCGTCATTATATAGTCCAATTGTGAAATTGAACAATGCTTGCTTCTTTACTTCAATCCCCTTTGTATCATCAAGCCAATTCAATTTATAAGGACTATTATATTGGCCATGCATAACATTCCAATTCAAGTTTATAAAAATTTTACTTTCTAGTTAACATGGAATGTCATCAAACATTAAAAGAATGCTACTAACAAACTTGCCATGCATATAAATTCATGATTCAAACAAGCATACAAGATTTCATGTAAACAAGAATTACTCAAGCATGCATTCTAACTCTTATGTTTGTCTTTAGTACTTACGTACCTTGTATAATAACTGTGATCCGCCACAACTTCTAGAAGTGGACTAATTCTAAGTCTCCTACACAAGGAAAAACCGAACTAAATTAAAACCTTATTGACTAAATTCTACAACAACTATAACTAACTTCTAAATTTGTAAACTTTGTCCAAAACTTCCTTATATGGTCTCTATTCAATTCCATACTTCACTTTTTCTTTTCTATTGCAATTCTACTTAGTTTTCGGGAATTATTTGTGCTTTATAAAACCTTAATAAAATTTTATGCCACTTTAGAAAAGTGGACAACAATCTAAATTTAATTACCAAAACTCCTTGAAAACTTCCGAAAACGGCACAAATCAATCATACAATGCATTACTTAACTTATATGACCAATTTATGCTAATTACATACTTTAAAAGCCTAATTAATTAATTTATAAAATCTGGACAGCATGTTAAACATGCTTAAAATCACTTTCAAACATCATAAAACACACTAAAATTTATATAGATCAATGTAGAATTGTTGTGTGATCATACTAGTACAATTTGGACACTTAAAACTCAATTTAACTTGTTTTTATTAAAGTTTCAGATTTATTTATCAACTTTAAAGTCATGAAAAACTTATAAAAACATCATGATTTCATGTCAATGGCCCAAATCACTTCTACAATCTACTAACATATTTATGAAATCAATCTAGGCTTTGGAACAATTTTTCATATGGCAAAACATGTTCATAATATTTATTCAACTCAAATTCATGATTATAAAATTTGGACAGCTTTATAAAATAAGTTTTAAACCCTTAAAAATCAATCTAAACTTAATAACATCATCATAAATTCACCCAATAATAATCTATGATCATAATATTAAAGTTTAGAACACAAAATTCATAAAATCATAACTTCATAAATTTTCAAACACTAATTTATAATTTCATGAACAACCAAAATTAATCCATGTCTTAAAACAATTCATACTTATATCAAAACATGATTAAACTTATAAAAACATGATTAAACCTAATTATAAACATGAATTTGCAAGATTGAATCAAAAATAAAGAAGGAGAATTTTTTTTTTTTTTTTTTTTTATAAAAAGTTTCGAAAATGCCAAAGTAGGGGAGGAGTTCCGGCAGTGGTGGCCGGCTGGGTGGCACACGGCGGCCGACTGGGTGACGCGGTGGCTGCAGCGGTGGGGTCCAGCGCTGCACGGATACCGAAGCACGAAATCTCCTTTTTTTGTGAAATTTCCGAACTGTTTTTTTTTTTTCGAAATTTGCTACATTTTGTTCCCTCCCTTTTTCTCTCTAGATTTTATTTGGAATCCTAATGACTAGTATGATCATGAAAAGTTGGAATTTTGGGTTTTGTAGGTATTTATAGGCCCCAAAGTAGGATTTTGGTGAGGCACATAAATACTCCTAAGTAAATTAGAAACCTTTGAAATCTATTTTTAGAAGCTTTTAAAATATTTGTAGTCATAAAAATATTATTTCAGAACATAAATAACTAATTTTAACCAAAACTTTATTATTTATTATATCTTTATTAATTTCTTTTTATTTAATACTTATATTGAACATAATTTTCAATGTCTTAGTAAATAGTCTAAGACATTATTATTTTAATTAAAAAAAGCTATTATATATCAATTAAAATAATGATACAAATCCACTAAGAGGCCCATAAATACTCCAAAGTAAATTAAGAAACCTTTAAAATCTATTTTTAGAAGCTATTAAAATATTTGTAGTCATAAAAATATTATTTAAGAACATAAATAACTAACTTTAACCAAAACTTTATTATTTATTATATCTTTATTAATTTCTTTTTATTTAATACTTCTCTTGAACATAATTTTCAATAAAAATATTAAAATTATATGAATAAAATACGAAAATTATACGCATAAATACAAAAATACTTTGTTTAAATACGTGAAAATGTGGGGTATTACACCCGAACCCCAAAAAACATTGAATAATAGCCTTTGTTTCAGGCCCCCGGATGGGCCGTCACGGGACCCGTCCCTTTTTCGCCCCGTTTTTATAGCACGTGCTATGGACCTCTACAGCACCCCCCACAATCGAATTCGGCCCCTAAACACCTCTTACGATCCCTCTTATGGCCTCATCCAGACTGGGGAAAAACAACCTTATATGCAATCAACAAAGGCCTTCTTATCATCCCTCATATGACCTTTTCACCACGAATCCTTTGGTCTGGGTTCATATTTTTACCTTACTGCCAACCCGGTCGATTTACGACAATTTTTTTTTTCTGGGACCTCGAAACCCCAAAAAATGTGAATAATCGCCTTTGTTTAAGGCCCCCGGTGGGGCCGTCACGGGACCCGTCACTTTTTCACCCCGTTTTTTTACCATTTTCTATGGACCTCCACAGCGCTGCCCACGATCTATTTTGACCCCTAAACACCTCTTACAATCTCTCTTAAGGCCTCTTCCAAACAGGGGAAAAACAACCATATATGCAATCGTCTAAGGCCTTCTTATCATCCCACATATGACCTTATCACCCCGAATCCTTTGGTCTGGGTTCGTATTTTTGCGTTACGGCCACCCAAGTCGATTTCTGAAAATTTTTTTTCCCGAGACCCCCGAACCCCAAAAAACAGTAAATAATAGCCTTTGTTTCAGGCCCCCGGTGGGGCCGTCACGGGACCCGTCACTTTTTCACCCTGTTTTTTTACGACGTGCTATGGACCTCCACAGCACCCCACACGATCAATTTCGGGCCCTAAACACCTCTTAGGATCCCTCTTATGGCCTCTTCCAGACAGGGGAAAAACTACCTTATATGCAATTGTCTAAGGACTTCTTATCATCCCTCATATGACCTTTTCACCCCAAAACCTTTGCTCTGGGTTCATATTTTTACCCTACGGCCACCTCGGTCGTTTTTCGGTATTTTTTTCGACGGGATCCCCGAACCCCAAAAAACAGTGAATAATAGCCTTTGTTTCAGGCCCCCGGAGGGGCCGTCACGGGACCAATCACTTTTTCGCCCCGTTTTTTAACCACGTGCTATGGACCTCCACAACACCCCTACGATCGATTTCGGCCCATAAACACCTCTTAGGATCCCTCTTATGGCCTCTTCTAGATAAGGGAAAAACAACCTTATATGAAATCGTCTAAGGCCATCATAACATCCCTCATATGACCTTTTCACCCCGAATCGTTTGGTCTAGGTTCATGTTTTTACTTTATAGCCACCCCAGTCAATTTCCAGCATTTTTGTTGCCGGGACCCCCGAACCCCAAAAAACAGTGAATAATAGCCTTTGTTTCAGGCCCCCGGAGAGGCCGTCACGGGTCCCATCACTTTTTCACCTCATTTTTTTCCACGTGCTATGGACCTCTACAACACCCAACACGATCGATTTCGGCCCCTAAACACCTCTTAGGATCCCACTTAAGGCCTCTTCAAAACAAGGAAAAACAACCTTATATGCAACCGACTAAGGCCTTCTTATCAGCCCTGGTAAGACCTTTTCACCCTAAATCCTTTGGTTTGGGTAATTATTTTTACCTTACGGCCACCCTGGTCGATTTACGACATTTTTTTTCCCGGGACCCCCGAATCTAAAAAAATGGTGAAAAAATAGCCTTTGTTTCAGGCCCCCGGAGGGGCCGTCACGGGACCCGTCACTTTTTCGCCCCGTTTTTTACCACGTGCTATGGATCTACACAGCACCCCCCACGATTGATTTCGGCCCCTAAACACCTCTTAGGGTCCCTTTTATGGCCTCTTCCAGATAGGGGAAAAAAAGCCTTAAATGCAACTGTCTAAGGCCATCTTATCATCCCTCATATGATCTTTTCACCCCGAATCCGTTGGTCTTGGTTCATATTTTTACCTTACTGCCACCCCGGTGGATTTCCGGCATTTTTCTTCCCGGGAACCCCCAACCCCAAAATATAGTGAATATTAGCCATTGTTTCAAGCCCCCAGAGGGGCCGTCACAGAACCCGTCACTTTTTTGCGCCGTTTTTTTACGCGTGCTATGGTCCTCTACAGCACCCACCACGATCGATTTCTGCCCCTAAACACCTCTTAGGATCCCACTTATGGCCTCTTCAAAACAGGGAAAAACAGCCTGATATGGAATCATCTAAGGCCTTCTTATCATCCCTCATATGACCTTTTCACCCTGAATCCTTTGGTCTGGGTACTTATTTTTACTTTACGGCTACCTTGGTCGATTTCCGGCATTTTTTTCCCGGGACCCCCGAACATCAAAACATTGTGAAAAATAGCCTTTGTTTCAGGCCCCCGAAGGGGCCGTCACGGGACCAGTCACTTTTTCGCCCCGTTTTTTTTACCACGTGCTATGGATCTACAAACCACCCCCCACGATTAATTTCTTCCCCTAAACACCTCCCAGGGTCCCCTTTATATCCTCTTCTAGATTGGGGAAAAACAGCCTTAAATGCAATCGTCTATGGCCATCTTATCATTCCTCATATAATCTTTTCACCCCGAATCCTTTGGTCTGGGTTCATATTTTTACCTTACTGCCACCCCGGTGGATTTCCGGCATTTTTTTTCCCGGGAACCCCGAACCCTAAAATACAATGAATATTAGCCTTTGTTTCAAGCCCCCAGAGGGGCCATCACAGGACCCGTCACTTTTTCGCGCCGTTTTTTTACACGTGCTATGGTCCTCTACAGCACCCACCACGATCGATTTCTGCCCCTAAACACCTCTTAGGATCCCACTTATGGCCTCTTCAAAACAGGGAAAAACAGCCTGATATGGAATCATCTAAGGCCTTCTTATCATCCCTCATATGACCTTTTCACCCTGAATCCTTTGGTCTGGGTACTTATTTTTACTTTACGGCTACCTTGGTCGATTTCCGGCATTTTTTTCCCGGGACCCCCGAACATCAAAACATTGTGAAAAATAGCCTTTGTTTCAGGCCCCCGAAGGGGCCGTCACGGGACCAGTCACTTTTTCGCCCCGTTTTTTTTACCACGTGCTATGGATCTACAAACCACCCCCCACGATTAATTTCTTCCCCTAAACACCTCCCAGGGTCCCCTTTATATCCTCTTCTAGATTGGGGAAAAACAGCCTTAAATGCAATCGTCTATGGCCATCTTATCATTCCTCATATAATCTTTTCACCCCGAATCCTTTGGTCTGGGTTCATATTTTTACCTTACTGCCACCCCGGTGGATTTCCGGCATTTTTTTTCCCGGGAACCCCGAACCCTAAAATACAATGAATATTAGCCTTTGTTTCAAGCCCCCAGAGGGGCCATCACAGGACCCGTCACTTTTTCGCGCCGTTTTTTTACACGTGCTATGGTCCTCTACAGCACCCACCACGATCGATTTCTGCCCCTAAACACCTCTTAGGATCCCACTTATGGCCTCTTCAAAACAGGGAAAAACAGCCTGATATGGAATCATCTAAGGCCTTCTTATCATCCCTCATATGACCTTTTCACCCTGAATCCTTTGGTCTGGGTACTTATTTTTACTTTACGGCTACCCTGGTCGATTTTCGGCATTTTTTTCCCGGGACCCCCGAACATCAAAACATTGTGAAAAATAGACTTTGTTCCAGGCCCTCGAAGGGGCCGTCACGGGACCAGTCACTTTTTCGCCCCGTTTTTTTTACCACGTGCTATGGATCTACAAACCACCCCCCACGATTAATTTCTTCCCCTAAACACCTCCCAGGGTCCCCTTTATATCCTCTTCTAGATTGGGGAAAAACAGCCTTAAATGCAATCGTCTATGGCCATCTTATCATTCCTCATATAATCTTTTCACCCCGAATCCTTTGGTCTGGGTTCATATTTTTACCTTACTGCCACCCCGGTGGATTTCCGGCATTTTTTTTCCCGGGAACCCCGAACCCTAAAATACAATGAATATTAGCCTTTGTTTCAAGCCCCCAGAGGGGCCATCACAGGACCCGTCACTTTTTCGCGCCGTTTTTTTACACGTGCTATGGTCCTCTACAGCACCCACCACGATCGATTTCTGCCCCTAAACACCTCTTAGGATCCCACTTATGGCCTCTTCAAAACAGGGAAAAACAGCCTGATATGGAATCATCTAAGGCCTTCTTATCATCCCTCATATGACCTTTTCACCCTGAATCCTTTGGTCTGGGTACTTATTTTTACTTTACGGCTACCCTGGTCGATTTTCGGCATTTTTTTCCCGGGACCCCCGAACATCAAAACATTGTGAAAAATAGACTTTGTTCCAGGCCCTCGAAGGGGCCGTCACGGGACCAGTCACTTTTTCGCCCCGTTTTTTTTACCACGTGCTATGGATCTACAAACCACCCCCCACGATTGATTTCTTCCCCTAAACACCTCCTAGGGTCCCCTTTATGGCCTCTTCTAGATTGGGGAAAAACAGCCTTAAATGGAATCGTCTATGGCCATCTTATCATTCCTCATATGATCTTTTCACCCCGAATCCTTTGGTCTAGGTTCATATTTTTACCTTACTCCCAACCCGATCGATTTCCGTCATTTTTCTTCCCGGGAACCCCGAACCCCAAAAAAGAGTGAATATTAGCCTTTGTTTCAGGCCCCCATAGGGGCAGTCACAGGACCCATCACTTTTTCGCCCAGTTTTTTTCCACATGCTTTGGACCTCCACAGCATCCCCCACAATCGATTTCGGCCCCTAAACACCTCTTACGATATCTCTTATGGCCTCTTCCAGACATGGGAAAAACAGCGTTATATGTAATTGTCTAAGGCCTTCTTATCATTCCTCATATGACCTTTTCAACCCGAATCCTTTGGTCTGCGTTCATATTTTTACCTTACGGCCACCCTGGTCGATTTCTGACATTTTTTTCTCGGGAACCCCGAACCCCGAACCCCAAAAAACATTGAATTATAGCCTTTGTTTCAGGCCCCCGGAGGGGCCATCACGGGACCCTTCATTTTTTCGCCCTGTTTTTTTACCACGTGCTATGGACCTCCATAGCACCCCCCACGATCGATTTCGGCCCCTAAACACCTCTTAGGATCCCTCTTATGGCCATTTGTAGACATGGGAAAAACAACCTTATATGTAATCGTCTAAGGCCTTCATATCATCCCTCATATGACCTTTTCACCCCGGACCCTTTGGTCTGGGTTCATATTTTTACTTTACAGCCACCCCGGTCTATTTCCGGCATTATTTTTCCCGGGACTCCCGAACCAAAAAAACAGTGAATAATAGTCATTATTTCAGGCCCCTAGAGGGGCCGTCATGAGACCCGTCACTTTTTCGCTCCGTTTTTTAACCACGTGCTATGGAATTCCAGAGGACCCCGCACGATCGATTTCAGCCCCTAAATACCTCTTAGGATCCCTCTTACGACCTCTTCCAGACAGAGGAGAAACAACCTTATATGCAATCGTCTAAGGCATTGTTATCATCCCTCATATGACCTTTTCACCCCGAATCCTATGGTATGGGTTCATTTTTTTACCTTACGGGCACCGCGGTCGATTTCCTGCATTTTTTTTCTTGGAACCCCTGAACCCCAAAAAACTGTGAATAACAGCCTTTGTTTCAGGCCCTGGAGGGGCCGTCACGGGACCGTCACTTTTTCACCCCATTTTTTTACCACGTGTCATGGATCACCAAAGCACCCATCCACGATTGATTTCATCCCCAAACACCTCTTAGGATATCTCTTATGGCCTTTTCCAGACAGGGTAAAAGTAGCCTTATATGCAATCGTCTAAGGCCTTCTTATCATCGCTCATACGACTTTTTCACCCCGAATCCTTTGATATGGCTTCATATTTTTACCTTACGGCCACCCCGGTTGATTTACGGCGTTTATTTTTCCCAGGACCTCCGAACCCCAAAAAAAGTGTATAATAGCCTTTGTTTAAGGCCTCCGGAGGGGCCGTCATGGGACCCGTCACTTTTTTGCCCGTTTTTTTACCACGTGCTATGGACCTCCACAGCACCCCCCACGATCGATTTCGGCCCCTAAACACCTCTTACGATCCCTCTGATGGCCTCTTCCAGATAAGGGAAAAAAAAGCCTTATATGCAATCGTCTAAGGCCTTCTTATCATCTCTCATATGACTTTTTCATCCCGAATCCTTTGGTCTGGCTTCATATTTTTACCGTACGGCCACCCGGTTGATTTACGGCATTTATTTTGCCCAGGACCCCCGAACCCCAAAAATAGTAGCCTTTGTTTCAGGCCCCCGGAGGGGCCGTCAAGAGACTCGTCACTTTTTCGCCCCGTTTTTTTACCACATGCTATGGACCTCCACAGCACCCCCCACGATTCAATTGGGCCCCTAAACACCTCTTACAATCCCTCTTTTGGCCACTTCCAGACATGGGAAAAACACCCATATATGCAATCGTCGAAGCGCTTCATATCATCCCTCATATGACCTTTTCACCTTGAACCCTTTGGTCTGGGTTCATATTTTTACTTTACCGCCAACCAGGTCGATTTCCGGAATTTTTTTTTCCGAAACCCCCTCGCCCCAAAAAAGCAATGAATAATAGCCTTTGTTTCAGGCCCCCGAGAGGCCGTCAAGTGACCCGTCACTTTGTCACCCCGTTTTTTTACCACCTTTTATGGACATCCACAACACCCCCCATGATCCATTTCGGCGCCTAAACACCTGTTACGATCCCTCTTATGGCCTCTTCCAGACAGGGAAAAACAACCATATATGCAATCGTCTAAGGCCTTCTTATCCTCCCTCCTATGACCTTTTCACCCCTAATCCTTTGGTCTGGGTTCATAATTTTACCTTACGGGCACCCCGGTCGATTTACGACATTTTATTCCCGGGACCCCCTAACCCCAAAAAATAGCGAATAATAGCCTTTGTTTCAGGCCCCCGGAGGGGCCGTCACGGGACCCGTCACTTTTTCGACCCGTTTTTTTTACCACGTGGTACAGATCTCCACAGCACCCCCCCCAATCGATTTCTTCCCCTAAACACCTCTTAGGATCCTTTTATGGCCTCTTCAAGATTGGGGAAGAACAACCTTATATTCAATCGTCTAAGGCTTACTTATCACCCCTCATATGACCTTTTCACCCCGAATCCTTTGGTCTGGGTTTATATTTTTTCTTTACGGCCACCTCGGTCGATTTTCGGCATTTTTTTCCCGGGATCCTCGAACCCTAAAAAACAGTGAATAATAGACTTTGTTTTTGGCCCCTGCAGGGAGGGGGGGGGNGGGGGGGGGGGGGGGGGGGGACGGGGGTGTCACGGGACCCATCACTTTTTCGTCCCGTTTTTTACCTCGTGATATGGACCTCCACAGTACCCCCAACGATGGATTTCGGCCCCTAAACACCTCTTAGGATCCGACTTATGGCCACTTCCAGACATGGGAAAAACACCATATATGCAATCGTCGAAGCGCTTCATATCATCCCTCATATGACCTTTTCACCTCGAACCCTTTGGTCCGGGTTCATATTTTAACCTTACAGCCACCCCAGTCTATTTCTGACATTTTTTTTTCCCAGGACTCCCGAACCCCAAAAAACAGTGAATAGTACCATTTGTTTCAGGCCCCCGGAGGGGCTGTCACGAGACCCGTCACTTTTTCACCTTGTTTTTTAACCACGTGCTATGGACCTCCACAGTACCCCCCACGATTGATTTCGGCCCCAAAACACGTCTTAGGATCCCTCTTCTGGCTTCTTCCAGATTGGGGAAAAACAACCTTATATGCAATCATCTAAGGCCTTCTTATCATCCCTCATATGACCTTTTCACCCCGAATCCTTTGGTCTGGGTTCATATTTTTACTTTACGGCCACCCAGGTCGATTTCCGGCATTTTTATTTCCGAAACCCCCGCGCCCCAAAAAAACAATGAATAATAGCCTTTGATTCAGGCCCCCGAGAGGCCGTCAAGAGACCCATCACTTTTTCGCCCCTTTTTACCACGTGTTATGGACATCCACAGCACCCCCCACAATCCATTTCGACGCCTAAACACCTCTTACGATCCCTCTTATGGCCTCTTCCAGACAGGGGAAAAACAACCATATATGCAATCGTCTAAGGCCTTCTTATCATCCCTCCTATGACCTTTTCACCCCTAATCCTTTGGTCTGGGTTCATAATTTTACCTTACGGGCACCCCGATCGATTTACGACATTTTATTCCCGGATCCACGAATCCCAAAAAATAGTGAATAATAGCCTTTGTTTGAGGCCCCCGGAGGGGCCGTCACGGGACCCGTCACTTTTCGCCCCGTTTTTTTTACCACGTGCTACAGACCTCCACAACACCCCCCATAATCGATTTCTTCCCCTAAACCACCTCTTAGGATCCCTTTTATGGCCTCTTCAAGACTGGGAAGAACAACCTTATATGCAATCGTCTAAGGCTTTCTTATCATCCCTCATATGACCTTTTCACCCGAATCCTTTGGTATGGGTTCATAATTTTACTTTACGGCCACCTCGATCGATTTTCGGCATTTTTTTCGCCGGACCCCCGAACCCTAAAAAACAGTGAATAATAGGCATTGTTTTTGGCCCCCAGGGGGGGGGGGGGGGGTGTGTGTGTGTCACGGGACCCATCACTTTTTCGCCCCGTTTTTTTACACGTGCTATGGTCCTCTACAGCACGCACCACGATCGATTTCTGCCCCTAAACACCTCTTAGGATCCCACTTATGGCCTCCTTAAAACAGGGAAAAACAGCCTGATATGCAATCATCTAAGGCCTTCTTATCATCCTTCATATGACCTTTTCACCCTGAATCCTTTGGTCTGGGTACTTATTTTTACTTTACGGCTACCCTGGTTGATTTCCGGCATTTTTTTCCCGGGACCCCCGAACATCAAAACATTGTGAAAAATAGCCTTTGTTTCAGGCCCCCGAAGGGGCCGTCACGGGACCAGTCACTTTTTCGCCCCGTTTTTTTTACCACGTGCTATGGATCTACAAACCACCCCCCACGATTGATTTCTTCCCCTAAACACCTCCTAGGGTCCCCTAAACACCTCCTAGGCTGTTTTTTTAACCACGTGATATGGACCTCCACAGTACCCCCAATGATCGATTTCGGCTCCTAAACAACTCTTAGGATCCCTCTTATGGCCTCTTCTAAATAGGGGAAAAACAGCCTTACATGCAATCGTCTGAGGCCTTCTTATCATCCCTCATATGACCTTTTCACCCCGAATACTTTCGTCTGGGTTCATATTTTTACCTTACGGACACTCCGATCGATTTCCAGCATTTTTTTTTCCCGGGACCCTCGAACCTCAAAAAAAGTGAATAATAGCCTTTGTTTCAAGCACACGGAGGGGGGGTCACGACACTCGTCACTTTTTCGCCCTGTTTTTTTACCACGTGCTATGGACCTTCATAGCACCCCAACAATCGATTTCGGCCCCTAAACACCTCTTAGGATCCCTCTTATGGCCTCTTCTAGACACGGGAAAAACAACCTTATATGTAATCGTCTAAGGCCTCTATATCATCCCTCATATGACGTTTTCACCTGAACCCTTTGGTCTGGGTTCATATTTTTACCTGACAGCCACCCCAGTCGATTTGCGGCTTTTTTTTTTCCCGGGACTCCTGAACCCCAAAAAAAGTGAATAGCCTTTGTTTCAGGCACCTAGTGGGGCCTTCACGGGACCCTTTTCGCCCCGATTTTTTACCACGTGCTATGGATCTACACAGCACCCCCCAAGAATGATTTCGGCCCCTAAACACCTCTTAGGGTCCCTTTTATGGCCTCTTCCAGATTGGGGAAAAACAGCCTTAAATGCAACCGTCTAAGGCCATCTTATCATCCCTCATATGACCTTTTCACCCCGAATCCTTTGGTCTGGGTTCGTATTTTTACTTTACGGCCACCACGGTTGATTTACGGCATTTATTTTTCCCGGGACCCCGAACCCTAAAAAATAGTGAATAATAACCTTCGTTTAAGGCCCCCGGAGGGGCTGTCACGGGACCCATCACTTTTTCCCCTCGTTTTTTTACCACGTGCTGTGGACCTCCACAGAAACCCCCACGATCGATTTCGTCCCCTAAACACCTCTTAGGATCCCTCTTATGTCCTCTTCGAGATACGGGGAAAAAGCAGCCTTATATGCAATCGTCTAAGGCCTTCTTATCATCCCTCATATGACCTTTTCACCCCAAATCCTTTGGTCTGGGTTCATATTTTTATCTTACGGCCGCCCCGGTCGATTTATGACATTTTATTTTCGAGACCCCGGAACCTAAAAAAACAGTTAACAATAGCCTTTGGTTCAGGCCCCTGGAGGGGCCTTCACGGGACCCATCACTTTTTCGCCCCGTTTTTTTTGCCACGTGCTATGGACCTCCACAGACCCCCCACGATCGATTTCAGCCCCTAAACACCTCTTACGATCTCTCTTATGGCCTCTTCCAGACAGGGGAAAAACTGCCTTATATGCATTTGTCTAAGGCCTTCTTATCATCTATAATATGACCTTTTCACCCCGAACCCTTTGGTCTGGATTCGTATTTTTACTTTACGGCTTTCCAGGTCGATTTCCGGCATTTTTTTTTCCGGGACCCCCGAACCCCAAAAAACAGTGACTAATAGCCTTTGTTTCAGGGCCCTGGTGGGGCCGTCACGGGACCTGTCGCTTTTTTGCCCCGTTTTTTTACCATGTGCTACGGACCTCCACAACACCCACCACGATCGATTTCGGCCCCTAAACACCTCTTAAGATCCCTCTTATGGCCTCTTCCAGACAGGGGGAAAAACAACCTTCTATGCAATCATCTTAGGTCTTTTTATCATCCCTCATATGACCTTTTCACCACGAATTCTTCTGAACTAAACTTAAATGAAATACCAAAAATTTAAGTCCAAAAGAAGAGGACCTTAATCTATTATAATTATTCTTTATTGTTTTATCATTGTGAGTTGGTAGTACTCCGTATAACGATTGGGAGTTAAGTTGAACCGTGCATATCCATGAATAATGTATGATTTATTCCCTTAATTTCTCATATATATATATATATATTTATTTTTTTTTTTTTTTTTTGAGAAGTTTCTCATAATTATTGATTTCTCTTGCTTATGTAGTTGTGGGTATTGCGACGTATAATTTGTTACCAAAAAATTAGTATTGTTATTTTTCCCTTGTGCCCCATTAAAAGCAAAAATTATTCCCTTGTTTGTATCCAATGGATTTTAGATTTTGACGGAATGACGTAATTAAATTTTTAGGGAATCAGAGTTGTGTGCTAAATGTCTCTAAATTGTATGATTATAATTATGTAAATTAGTTTGCAATTTATAAATTGTATGATTATGATTATGTAAATTAGATTGCAATTTATAAAAGTCGTTTATAGTAGAGACATGTTTATGATTATATATAGGGTGAGGATTCCATGAGAACCCTCTTTGCATGAGAAGCGTGAGAACTACTGAATAACGACCGTATTAAATACATTTAAAAGTTGCAATCACTAATTAACAATGTATTATAACTAGGTATAACCTTAGTTTTCAATTTAAACAAGGTTTAATTAATTTTGTAGACTTTTGAAAATCGTATACTATTTAGGTGATCTTAGTTACTACTTATAGGTCAATTATATATGATACCTTGAAACACTTGAAATAAATGTCTATAGCTTGTTACTATTAAAATAGATGTAAAGTAATATCATAACCCTTAGAAAAATAAAAATCAAAAATTGAATAAAGGAGTTTTGATGTAGTTCTCACGGTTCTCATATAAAGAGGGTTCTCGTTTGAACCTCTTCCTCTTCCTCATATATATAGGAACAAGCTATATTTTTATTAGTAACAAGCTATAGACATTTATTCAATTTTTTATTTTTATTTTCCTAAGTGTTATGATGTTACTTTACATCTATTTTAATAGTAACAAGCTATAGACATTTATTTCAAGTGTTTCAAGGTATCATATATAATTGACCTATAAGTAGTAACTAAGATTACCTAAATAGTATACGATTTTCAAAAGCCTAAAAAATTAGCTAAACATTGTTTAAATTGAAAACTAAGGGTATACCTAGTTATAATACATTGTTAATAAGTGATTGCAACTTTTAAATGTATCTAATACAATTGTTATTTAGTAGTTCTCATGCAAATATATATATATATATATTTTGTATACTACTTTCTTTCGACCAATGGATGTTTGGGGAGGATATTTATCTTACATTATTTATGCTGTTGCCTAATGGTGATGATTGACCCTATGTCTTTCAATCATTCAATTTATTATTTAATTTGTTATTTTACACTAGCTTATTTAGATTAGCCTAACGGTTCTTAATCATCATGTTTTGTCACATTATTAATTTCCAAGTGCTAATTATATGTCAATTTAATGGCCTCGTATCAATTAACCTTCACTTGCCTGACAACATAGTTAGGTGGGGGAACATATAGTAAAATATTTTTGTATAGATTGGTGGAACCTCTTCAAACACCAGGTTTCAACTAAACAAATGAAAAATAATGAGGAAATTGTATTTTGTACTATACTCACTCCATTGAGCTAGACTATTGCACACTAGAGGGTCGGTCAATTGTTTTTCATAAATAGAAGAAGAGACCATTCTATCATCAATCAAGATTTGGGAGTGAGGGTATGCACAGTAGTTTCGATATCTCATCCACCCACGCCTACCAACCTTACACTCAAACATAACGCAATCGGTTGAATCACGAGTTTGAAAGAAATCTTTCGTGTGTAACCCTAAACTTTACTTGCACTTTTTACTACTATTAATACGCAGGTAAACAATATGTTCCGAAAGTGATCAATTTGAAATATGTCGATTTATCTTTTTTCCATATTTCATGAATCGTCTTATTATGCATACATGGCATTTACATAACCATTTTTATTTAATCGTAAAACTAGTAAGCTAAGGTGCACAGTATTTTAAACAATTTCCTAGGAAGCATGATAGGATTCTATGCATGAGGGTTTGTATAAACTCACGTAAAATAAAAAAGAAATAAAACATGATTAAAAAGTATGCACAAAACCCTAGAGCAAGGTTTATAATAAAAACTCACCAAATAAAACCTAAGCATGATCTTTAAGCGGCAGAAAAACAAAACAGTTTTTTGCATAAAACTAAATGGTACAAGAATTTGGGATTTTTTTTGGTGGACAATTAAAAAAATGTTCACCAAGATTAAATTTGGTCAAACCAATAAAAAGACGCCACCTATTAATTAAGAATATTTAGTTTTCCTTTTTTTTTTTTAATACAATATATAGTATTTTGTATAGGTAAAATTAAATATACTTTGGTAATACAATTTAAATACAGTAATAAAATTATACATTGTGAATCAATATACGGTATATTATACAAAACTATTGTACAATACTTTAAAATTATACTTTTCGAGTGAGATCCACGACGAGCTATTGTACATCACCTAATCAATATACGGTATGTTATACAGACCTTCGCCAAGCTCATCGATGGTGTTTATCCATGGCGAAGACAATTGAAATACAAAATTTTATGCAAATCGTTTTTTAGTCTCTAATTTTCTTAATCAAATTTATAATTTTTGATTGAAAATTTAGAATGCAGTTTTAATTTTATGAAAATCGTTTTCATTCAATTAATTTGTCGCTTAAACCAGTTTTAATTACTTTTATTCATAATTATATGCTTGTGTAAACGCAGATTGGTCTTTTACTTTGTTGCAAACAAGTATTGGATTATGATATGCTATTGTTTTTAATTGGGAGAACAATAAATCATCCATTCTTTTCAATTGGGTGAACAGGAAATTTGATGAGTTCGACGATATGGTGTTCTACTTGACCAGTTTTTTGTGCATCACAATTAGGTGATGTCCATAATATTTTAATGTCGTTTCCAATTCTATTATTTAGTATAGGTGAGAGTTTTTGTTGGGAATGACCAAACATCAGATGTGATATACCTCAAATTTTGCAAATTCATTTATTTTTTGAAACTGTTAAGGTAATGACCATAACAATATGATATAAGAACCTTCCAAACAAGTCGATTTAAGTTGATTACATTTTTGAATTATAGGTTTTTTCAGTTCTTCTCATATATTTATTAATGTATAAAAATTTTTAGTTATGGTAATAAAAATAACAATACGATAGAACATTTTTTTTTTGTTTTTTCAATTTTATTTATACAATTAATTTCAATATAGGTAGAATAAGTCACTTTTAAATTTATTCTAAATATTTTAAATATGCTAAAACTTAGTAGTATTTTTTTATTCAAAGGATTATGAAATTTAAATTTTAAAATATAGAAAGAGTCAGTCAATTTTACCAGTTTACATATATAGTTATATTTGGTATAAATTTGTGGGAAAAANAATTTGTGGAAAAATTAATCTCTAGAGCATAGTTTAAAATCGCATGCTGGAATAACTATGTTAAAGGGAAATGTATTTACTATATAATAAATAATAATTTAGATTTTTAAAATATTCGACTGCTTTACCTAAGGCGTAATATATGGACGAAAATCAGGCCCATATATTTTGTACCTAGTTTACATAAAAGGGTTTTTTTTTTTTTTATTTTTTTATTTTGGTAATGTATTACGAGCAGTTGAGTTTTTGTTCAGTGTCAAATATCAACTGTCATATGTTTGTGGGATAGTTGTATATCATGGTTAAAAACCGTAAAAAATCACTGGAGAATCAACTTGTTTTTCAATTTAACGATGTAAGTATGTCTATTATTTTTTTGGTTATTTTTTTTTTTTTGAATAAAGGGCAAATTCTAAGATCGATATTCAAAAGTAGAGTTCATATGTATTAAAATCTGGATTATTATTTTTTTATTAGAGAATCTGTGGTATTGAGAACGATGTTAAGCAAATTGGAAATTCTTTGGCGCAACTTATCTCCAGGCTTGAAAAGGGTTTTGCAATGGGGAATGACCCAGACAATAGTTGGAAATTTCCAACTGACGTTGAGCAACAAGTAGTGAACGTAACCCTGACTGCAAATGAGGCTCAAACTATGGCCAATAGTCGTTCGTTTTCTCCATTCCTTAATCCTGATGGTGAAATGCTCTCCTGGAGCAAGGAACCAGTTGTGAAACGAAAACTAGAAATGGAAAATGAAGAAGATATTACTTTGAAAGAAGATATTAATTTAGAAGAAGGCAATGACATCGATTCTTTTAGTATTAGCAATGTTAGGCTGGGTGGTCCCCAATTTCCTTCGGGATTGGAAACTTTTACGGATATCCCGGATGAACCAAAGAAAAAAAACAATAACACAAAAAATCCTAGCACTACCAAGAGTACAAGTAATACAAAGAGTCCTAGCAGTATAGTGAACACGCCGACCAAGGATTGTTGCGGTATAATATATGAAGAAAAAGGTTCTCGGAAAATGACTTTACGGAGGTCAAAACAACAAATACAGGTTAAAGGGGAGGGGGTCATTCTATGCAGATTCCTCAGGCAACGCAAAAGCGTAAGGAAAAGGAACAATATAGCACACAAAAGGAACAGGTGAAACATATATCGATTGTCATCTGAAAAGGTTGCATTGATATTTTTAGTAATTGTTGCTATACTATCATTAATTTTACTTTTGCAAACAGGGTAAAAATACTGGACATGGAGATGAGAACGATGACGATTTTACTTTATCTTCGTTGGTAAAACAAACTCGTTTGCTGTTGTAAAATAACCGTACAATGTTTTGTAAACAACCACTTTTGATTGCGATGTGTTTACACGCAGGTCCCACCATCAAAGCATAAGCGTAGTAAATAGACCCATTCAAATCACGAAGTTCCTCATGTAATACTTTGATTTGCTTATATTTAATTCAGCTATGACTCCTTCATATTGTCATAACCATAGCCAAATTTGTTTTTTTTTTGTTCTAATTCCTTGTATTTGTGTCAGGTCAATAATGAAGTAAAGATCCGTGACCAACCCAAAGTTGAAAGTGACACCATTGAGGCTCCTAAAGCCAGCTGTTCAAGGAGTCGGATTGCCAAGAGGAGTACTTATAGATCAGAGGGCAAACCGAAACACATTTTCAAAGAATTTCTATTTATGTTGTCCGCAGTAGAAAAGAGAATATGTGTCAATGTTAGCAATGATGATAAATTTGCAGAGTTGTATGGAACCGTAGGCAGCACGATATTTTTGACTGTTGGAGAGTCTTGGTGTGTGTTTCCGGATTCTTGGATTAGTGACAAAGTGAGAAGGCCAACTTTAGCTGTTTGAATGATGTCATGTATATGTGTATGTTATTGCCTGCAATAATGTTATTATTTGCTTTCCGCAGCAGTTCATGACTGTCTATACTTATGATATGCAAAAAGATCTAATTGAGGCTGGATCTATAAAGATGATATTGTCATCATCATTCCAGGGGGCTGTTTTCAAAGATGATTTACGATTTCCACGTAGTTTCAAACCCCACCTAGTGGAGTATGAATTCCGTATGCTGGACCAATTTGTACCGACTGAGGTTGAAAACATTACAGAGGTTTGAAGGCTAACATTATTAACTTTATAACTTATTTTACTTATTTATGCTTATATTATGAATAGTAATTTTGAAATACATTTCTGTAGGTTTTCATCCCGGTTTTGGACTGTCAGAGTAATCATTGGTTCCTTGTAATTTATAATGTGTCATCATCAGAGTGTTGGATTGTGGATTCCATGGAAGTTACAAATGACCGTTTTAACCTTGTCATTGATTTGGTTAGTTATATGCATTCTCATTGATTTAGATTTTAATATATGGATATTTGTCATTACCCCTCTTTGTAGATGGAAACTGCTTGCAAAAGCCTGGGACGACACCGTTTAGCTAAAGTTTTCATAAATTTTAACAAGTGTCTTATTCACACTCCAGAAGTAGCTAAACAACCCAATGGGTACACCTCTTACACATCATAATTTGTTTATTTACCATTTCAACACTTTGCTAATTTAATTGTTTGGCTTTTATACATGACTGCAGAATGTATGTTATCAAATTCATAGAAAGTGGTGATATTCAAGTATTCAAGGACCTTTACTTTGGGGTATGGATGTTTCCAGTCAAATTAGTTTACCTAATCACCATTACATTTTATAACTTGTGGTTTATTTTGTAGACTACGGAAATGCGTGTAGAACGTTTGAAGTGTTTGGCAAAAATCGTTCAAAGCCGCCACAACAAACCTGACAACATCTCTCGTCCAATAGCTGATGAATTTGCACTAGGAACTTACATGGACATAACTCAGTTGGGAAAGTGATATTGGACATAACAATATTTTGTATTTTCGTATGCCCATAACTATTTGTGGTCATTGCCAAATTATCAAACTGTAATATACAATGCCAAGTGAATTTGGAGATTACATTGTTATTTACGTATGTCCATAAATGCTTATGGACATAGCCAAAATTGGGAGTTTCAATATATAATGTCAGCACTGGCTCATATTTTTTTATTATTTTCTTCACTATCAAGGGATAGAGAATTAGGAGATAACAATGTTATTAGTGTATGACTGTAAATGCTTATGGTCATTGGCAAATTTTCAAACTTTAATATATAACGGCAGCACTGACTAATATTTTTATATGCGTTATTGTCAAGGGAAAGTGGCCAATGACCCTAGATGTTTATGGTCATTGCCAAATTTGCAAAAACTAATAAACGTCAGCATTGAACAATATTTTTATATTCCTCAATTAATGCAATGTAATCCTTAAAAATATATAATACAAAATTAAGAACTGTGGCAAAAAAAATTGCTAACATAGTTCACAATATCCTGATCAAATAGAACAGAATTATCGCAAAATAATACTGGATTTTGATTAGCTGAATTAGTAAAGGCATATAGTTTGTAGCAAATGCCATACTTCCAAAACACCGTTGTTCACAAAGTGATGTTAATAGTTACAACATTTTTTTCCATAATCACAAATGATTTCAACAATACCTAAATATCAAAAAACAACTATGATCATGTCTTCTAGGAAACCAAAAGACTACTCCTACTTGGCTTCAATCAACGTTTGCATCTCCAGGCTTCATAGTGTTAGCTTCCCATTCGACGAGTGAAACAAGCGTCTTAAGTCGATGGGATTCCATGTCCTATATTTGCAAACAAAACCAATCAATCATGGTAATTAAATTGTCAACACAATAAACTTATCATTATAATTACTTTGAAGTAGCTTTTCATTGTCCACTTTTTTTGCTCCACAGCTTCCATTATTTTGAATTATGCATTCCACAATCAAATCTGTAGTGAAAAATATTATCATAAGCACGTGGCATGACACACAGCACAAAGAAATCATAATTCATTGTTACATTTTTACCCGTTAACTTGTGTCGGGGTGTCTACTATCTCAACACTCCACAATGAGATTGTAGACAATCACTGTAACCTAACATCTTGATGTTCGGATTGGGTTAGCAGGTTGGACAACTTGGTTAGCTGTAAATCCAAAAAACCACAAACTTATGAACATTAAAATCGTAAAATCCTTTTGTATATAACACGCAACATTCAATTTATACCTGTCTTTTTGCATGAATCACCCGTTTATTTAAACTGTGAGGGGATCGGTCAGAATCAAGCAGCAAAATCTTTTTACGATCCATACACACCACTACAAGGTACCAATGATCCGGTGATTTGGAAAGCAATGGAACAAACATCTACCAAAATGGATAACTAAATTAATATGCAACCTCTACAAAATCAGGGGCAAAATTCGTTTCATTCGAATTATTGTACCTGTTTACATTCATCAGGATCATCTACCAGATATTTCGTTCTAACCAAGGGGCAATCAGGCAAGTACTTTGTGCCCGGTCTCCTACAGTTGATGTCCATGAACCAAAAAACAACATAATAACCAAATATCATAATCATTCATGTAACTACACATTTATGGCGAAGACAATTAACATGCAACTAATAACCAAACAACAACTTAACAACATTATCATTAAGGTAGTCAAAATAAAAAAAATTTTGTAGGTGAGTTTAATCATTTTAAATATGACCAAAATAAAATAAGGCTATAACCAAAACATAACAAGGCTATTACCAAAATATGAGCAACATGAAACAGGGATATTACCAAAACATAACAAGGTTGTTACCAAAATATGAGCAACATGAAACAGGTTTATTACAAAAAACCAAAGTTAACCATAATACCGTGTCATTAACGTTAGCACCAGGAAGCAAAGACTGTAGGTCTTTTCTTGTTGCGTCGATCCATTCCGTACTTATCAATATCTCCCTTTGTTGAAAAAAAAAGACTCTGTTGTGAGCAACAAATACGTAGACGACTTTTGTAATCCACAATAAAGAAGCATTGGATCTTATACTTACATTGGTTCATGTTTCGAGTCATAGACATACGACACAATCGACCTGACACGAGGCGGTCTATTTTTCAGCACCTTTTCAATCGAAAGACGTCTAATCTCAAACTTGTCACCTGTAGCTCCTAACTTTTCCTACAGTTTCATTTATCATTGCAAATTAGTCGATGTGTAGCAATATATATGTAATGTACTAACTCGGACAGACTAACAAAAACAGTAATTGGACAATAAAACTGAAATTTTCAGATTATAGATGGAAGTAAATTGTTGCTAAAATTGGACTTAAAATGATATTTGTGATTGATATTGTCAACAGAAATTACAAATGATAGATTTATAGCTTTAGCCTATCACTCTCTCCACAAAATCAGGTTATCACTTAATTCACTCTCTCCACACTTAATTCATTACATCATATTACATTATGCCACAACATAGCAACCTCAAATTATTTCAATGTCAATTTACCTCATCAACAGATTGCTGCACACCTTTGTTCCTTGCAAGATGACTCCTGGTTCTTCACACATTGGTTGCTCCACCTATGTCTTCCCCTGTTTCAGTGTTCTCATCTTCCTCCTGGTCTTCGTCATCATCTTCTTCTTTATCACTTTCGCTCTCATCTTCCTTCTTGTCTTCCTCATTATCTTGTTGTTTATCTTTTTCGCTATCTTCTTCTTCCCGTCCCTCATCTTCCTCTTTCTCCTTTTCTTTGTCTTCTTCATTGTCTTCCTCCACATTTTCTTCTTCATTGTGTTCCTCCACTTTTTCTTCTTCTGCTGTGCTGTCTTCTTCCCCCTTTTCTTCTTCCTTGTCTTCCTCCACTTTTTCTTCTTCTAATGTCATGTCTTCTTCCTCCTTTTCTTCTTCCTTGTCTTCCTCCACTTTTTCTTCTTCTACTGTTATGTCTTCTTCCCCCTTTTCTTCTTCCTTGCCTTCCTCCACTTTATCTTCTTGTACTGTCATTTCTTCCATCCCTCCTAGGTCATAATCCATGGTTTCTTGTTCTTCTTCCTGATCTAATTGATTTTCCTCATCACTAACGATCACTTCCGGTGGCTCCTTATCTTGTCCATTTACCTCCTTAGACCTGACTTCTTCAGTCCTTTTCCTCATCCTTTCATAGGTGCGCTCCTCCTCTTCATCAGACTCCGACACGCCTTCATCTTGACTGCTGTCAGGACTAGCTGCCACATTACGTTTGCTGCCGCTGCTCTGACCTTCTTCACTGTATTCTTTACTGCTTTCCATAAAATTTTTTATCAACTTGAACATGTGATTTAAGTCTTCTCCCAACATGTCCACCTTATTCTCCCAACATGTCCATAAAAGATAATTTACCTTTTTGGTTCTATAGCCTTTACCCAACTTAGCAGTTGCATCATGCAATCTCTTTGTGTTGGTGTCATTCCAGTCCACAATCCTAGGAAGTTTGTACTTCCATACATCTCTTAGACATGTACATGGGTAGTACTCACAGAAAATGACCTATATATAAGTAATTTGTGTCATTATAAGGTATAAGCTTAAATGAATACAATGCATTAAAAGCAGTGGACCTAATACCTATTAAAAAGCTTGTGGCCATTACTAAACATACATTAAAAAGCAGTGGACAAACATACAATATAAGCTTAAACAGCAGTGGACAAACATACATTAAAAAGCCATCACCTACTACCTATTATGGCTTTACCAAACAACATTCTGGATATTACCAAACAACATTCTGGACATTACCAAGGTTATTCCCCTTTTACCAAAACTGAATTCTGGATATTACCAAACACAATTCTGGCCATTACCAATGTTTCCATTTTAAAGACAAATGTATTAATCATCTAACACCATGCAAATATAAGGTATAAACTTAAATTAATACAATACGGTAAAAATTACCATCAACAGCAGTGGACATCCTCCCAAACAAGTCGGTTTCTCTGAAGCTTTGAATTCACTAACGGTCGTTGACGTACACGTTAGAATGAACATAGCAAAGTTCCATCTTGGAAGGCTGGCTACATCAGCAACCAGGTGGATCCACTGTGGGTTTGGTATTTTGTCCTCCGTTGGGGAGCACAAACTGGCCATTACAAAAAGCATAACCATAGGCAAGAAATTAGCATTTTCGTGTAACACTATCCGGAGATCAATTGCCATACCTTTTACATCCTTCATGGAAAAGTTGACAAGTTCCCGATCAAATTTCCCTTTATCCATTACGGGAATATCATCAATGTCAAATCCCCTGTTCTTGAATCCTAATAAGTACTCCACGTGCATAGGAGTAATTTCAATAACATCACCATATATTTTCAAGATGTTAGTAGTAGGATCAAAGTGATCTATGATCCATTTGCACATCGTTCTTCTCAACGTTTTAGTGTTGTAATGAGACAAGCAATCAAAGCCTATTGTCGATAAAGCTGCTTTTTTTTCAACCGTGAATCCCTTCACAGTTGTAATCAACTCAGGTAAATCACATAACGGTACCCATGAACCCACCTACAATGCAGACTTAATGTTAAACTATCATAATCATCTTTATAAAATTGCAAAATTGTAAAATAAGCAATTCAATCACCTCTTCATTGTCGATTTTAGTTTTTTTGTGCATTTGTTTTGTTGGGGAAGTAGAGTCATGTACTTTTCTTTTACCTCGTTGTGACGACATCTGATTTCTGAAACAAACCAAAGGCAACACTCAACAAACTAATATAGTAACAAAATTTTGGGACTAAACTTAAACAAATTCAATTGAAAAGTATAATAATCTACACAACTCTACATTTTCACCCACTCATTCGAATCAATTCGAATTAACAAATTAAACAATTTTGGCAGGATATTGGTCAGTTGATGATTATTTACTCACTCAACTTAGCAATTTTCATAATCTACTCAACTTAACAATTTCACCCACAAATTCGAAGCAAATCCCAAAAAATTCAATTTCAAATTGTTTGTTTCAAATTACAAAATTGTAAAAATCCGAACGGTACATCATCAAACAATTAGAAGGGGTAAATTCATGTACATTAGTTAAGGGAGTAAAATCTAACCATATCACATAACAAACTTACACACCCACAAAAAAAAAAAAAAAAAAAAAAAAAACAGAAGTATGGGTTATGTTAGTTGCCTCGTTGCAAATTGAATGACCCACAGATTGTTTGATGATATCTTCTCTTCAACTACCAAAGCACAACTGATTATGAGTAGGAACTTTTTGGTGGTACTAAGTTTACTAAAAATTGACGATTTGAGGGAGTTTTAAGTTTAAATTTTCTTAGAAAATGGTGAGGAAGAACCGGGAAGGAAGAAGAAACTGTTTTTTTTTTTTGTTTTTTTTGATTCATAAATTTTAAAATCTTTAGGTATAAAGTTGTTATGTGGGCCTTTAATTTAAAATGGGCCTTGTCATTCTAGTGTTATATGCTAAATAAATATGTATTTAGAAATTTTGTTTTTTTATTAAATCAATATGAAAGCAAAAATTGTAAAAATTAAGGCTTTTTTTTTAATTTATATGATCATTAATTAATTGTGAACTGCATATTATGAAAAAAATAATTAAAATTTTTTTCCTTTCGAATGTAGACCTAAAGTGGGGAATTCTAATAACTGTCAAATTTTTGTAAATGTACATCTAATCAAATAAATAAAAAGATTGTTTTAAAAAACAATTTACAAAATTAAAGGAAGGTAATCCACTAAAGATCATGCATAAAATCACGTCACCTAATTTTAAGGAAGTAGTTGTTTACCGCCAACTAAGGAGGTACATGTTAACATTTTAGCGCTATCCCACTAACTTTACAAATCTATATAAATATAGCCTTGCTATATACCTTGTTAACTACCAAATCAATAAAAGTTCATAACCTAAACTTCCATCCGAAAGGTTTTAACCACATTGTTTGAGATGGATGACCAACAAACTGCAACCTTTTTTCATTTAATTGACATTGTTACATTTACTTTTTTTATGTCTCATTTACTTTATAAAATTGGCTACAATGTTATTGGAGGCTACAACGTTATTGGAGAAGTTCTAGATGACTGTGGAAGCATGCCAGTTGTAGAGATGATCTTTGAAAGTGAATTTATGCAATATAGGATGGATAATGGGATGCTGTATAAGGACACAGTATCTGATCCACCACCAGGGCAATTGGGTTGTGAAACTTCTCACGTTAATGACCTTATTCAAATGCGTTGCTTCGTTAGAAACCTCATCGGAAAATTAAGTGAAGAAAAGGTAGCTACTTTGGTTAGCCATTCAACTGCGTTAATAACTGAGATATTTGAGTTAGAGAGAAACCAATATTTCCTAAACAACCGTATGTACAACAGGTTTCCAGTCAACGAAAATGGAAACCGAGTATTTGAGGTCGCTTCTCCAACCAAGGATATTGTTATGGGTCAAGGAGTAGGTGAATCAATGTTTGCTAATCGAAAACTCAGAATGCCAAAAGTTACAAAAGTACTAGATTTTGTAGATCTTACTATAGATAGTTGATGTCATCATCTTTTTACTTTTGCTCCAATTGTCTGCTAATTTTCTAAAACTATATCGCACTATGTAGTAGAAGTTATTTCACATTACTTATCACCGTGGTTTTGCTTTTCTGATGTAACATGCTTTAAATTAGTTTATTGGTTTATTTTCATAGAGTCAAATGATCTCCAATGTAGAAGTTATGTTCATTGCTTTTGTTCATAGAGTCAAATGATCTCCAATGTATCATAAAAACAGATAAATACATAAATAATGCTAACACTTTTTAACATTAACTTTTGACACGTACGTAGCCACCGAAGGCAGGCACTAGTGCCTCATTAAATATTTTGAACCAATTTTAGGTAATAACCACAGTCTTTTATGGACATTACCATAATGTGTACCACCTTTGTGGTTTTGGCTTTTGTTTTTTTAAACAAAAAAAAAGATTTTAAATTTTTAAAAAATGAGTGGACAACCATTAATCCCCTAAGGATAAACAATGCTATGAGATCGTTCCAACGCCAACCGCTTTAGGTGTAGTTGTTGTATTATTTTCACTTGTAAGATTATTTAAAGTCTTCTTATGGTCACTAGTCCATGTACAAGTTATGTTCACTGCTTTTGTTCATAGAGTCAAATGATCTCCAATGTATCATAAAAACAGATAAACACATAAATAATGCCAACAATTTTTAACATCAACTTTCGACACGTATGTAGCCACCGAAGGAAGGCACTAGTGCCTCATTAAATATTTTGAACCAATTTTAGGTAATAACCACAGTCTTTTATGAACATTACCATAATGTGTACCACCTTTGTGGTTTTGGCTTTTGTTTTGCTAAACAAAAAAAAAAAAAAAGATTTTAAATTTTTTAAAAATGAGTGGACAACCATTAATCCCCTGAAGATAAACAATGCTATGAGATCGTTCCAACGCCAACCGCTTTAGGTGTAGTTGTTGTATTATTTTGAATGTAAGATAATTTAAAATCTCCTTATGGTCCTTGTTTCAGCTGTGTTCACTGCTTTTGTTCATAGACTCAAATGATCTCCAATGTATCATAAAAACAAATAAACACATAAATAATGGTAACACTTTTTAACATTAACTTTCGACACGTACGTAGCCACCGAAGGCAGGCACTAGTGCCTCATTAAATATTTTGAACCAATTTTAGGTAAAAACCACAGTCTTTTATGGACTTTACCATAATGTGTACCACCTTTGTGGTTTTGGCTTTTGTTTTTTTAACAAAAAAAAAAAAAGATTTTAAATTTTTTAAAAATGAGTGGACAACCATTAATCCCCTAAAGATAGACAATGCTATGAGATCGTTCCAACGCCAACCGCTTTAGGTGTAGTTGTTGTATTATATTAAATGTAAGATAATTTAAAGTCTCCTTATGGTCCCTGTTTCAGCTGTGTTCACTGCTTATGTTCATAGACTCAAATGAAATTGTTTTCACGTGTTAGACAATGAAAACCGTTACTTGTTTTGTGGGACAAACGCAAAAAAATAGGGAAGTATATTTAACCCCTACTAACAAGGAAAATAATATCAAAAAAAATATGTCTTTATATATATTTGTATAGTAACATAATCTGCAATTTATAAATTAACCGATTTGTACACCTATATAGTATACATTGCCTTATATAAAACTGGACCATATTTGTTACCTAAAATATAAGAAGAGGTTGTTTGCCACATTATCTTGATGGAGGGAAAAATGAGTCGATTTTGGCGCTATTTTTTTTCCCTCCAGTAAGTGTTCGTGGCAACTTAGTTGCTAGTATAAAAGCAAAGCATTATCCATTATTAGCAATGCATTTCAAAAATTAAGAGAATACTTTTATTAACACTTAAAAATGGTGGGAAAAAATTAAGTGAAAAATCACTTAGATGACTTGGTTGCAATGAGTGATTTTATGTTTGATTTATTAATGAAATTCACTATTAAGCAAGTTAATGCTGCTATTGAGAGATGTGGAACTGTGTCAACCGTGGAGATGATATTTCATGCCGAGTCAATGGCTATTCATCTAGACAAATGTTGGTATTATGAATGGTCTTATCAAAAAAAACCGTAAAGGTACATAATGACTCGCTTTAATTCCATTTTTTTAGTTTGCTACAACATCGCAATCATGTTGCTAATCAATTCGGTTAAAAACTTTGCAGTATTTCATGGAAAACTAGGGGATTCAATAGCCCAAGCAAAGGATGTGGAACAAATGCGGTTGTTGTTGAGTAGGTTGATGGATCAATTTGGTCTTTCCGAGGTGAAGAGTGTGATTGGGAAACGTCCAAAAGTAATACTGGACATTTTCCATTTAGCCATAAACACTTATTTGTTGCAGAATCACATGTACGAGGAAATGCCTGTCAACACAAATGGAAAGCGAGTAATTGTGGTCCTTATAACCCTACAAGAAATTGTGAAGGAAGAATCTACTAAGAAGCCAAAGATAAAAAGGATAAAAAACAAGATACCCACAGAAATGAAGATCATAGATTTCATAGACTTGTCGACTGAAGAGGAATGAATTTTTAATAATTTGTAATAGGTTTTTGTTTACATGTTTGGTTTATTTTAAGAGTTTTTAATTTGTCAGTTGATTTATAGTACGTAGAATGACAAGCAATGTATTAAAGTTTTTTGAAATTAACTATAATTCACTTCTTTGTGGATATGAAAAGAATAGTGCAAATTAATACATGAATTCAATAGATATAATATTCCTCGTATGTCAATGGCCGTACTTTCATTGGACCTACACAGTGCAAAGTCATGAAAATTTTTGTTTAAGATATAATTTTTATTGAAAGAAGGTAATTTTGACACAATAATAATATATTTAAAGATCATAATTTTTATTGAAATAAGGCAATTTATATCTTCATTGAAATTAATGTTAATAATATAAAACATAAAAATAATGTCATAAAATTAGGTAACTGATTTTGACCGTAAATATTTTTTTATATATTATTTTTTTGACCAAAATATTTTTCTATATATTTACAAATATGAAATCTAATGTCCAAGGTAACAAATATTTTTAAACCGCTATAATCGTGCCACAGTTACAAACGTGTAACTTTTTGTGCAAATTAAGTTATCCATCCACAAGTTACAAACGTCTAACTTTCAACGATTTAAGTTATACATCCACAATTCATAAACAACTGCATTCTTACTTTGGATTATCACGGCAGCACCAGACGATACAGTATGGAGAATCAACCTCCAGCCAACAACAATTCAACGGAACATAGTTTGGTTGCGAGTGTTGACGACGAGGTTTCGCGAGACACAAACAATCGACATGACGGAGAAAATCAAATAGTAAGAATCCTAAATTGTATACAATTAATTCATGTACAGGTTGTTTATTCTGATATGTGTTTCATTGTTACACTTTCGTAGGATAATTTGTCATGGAAAAATGAAGGTGTTGCTATCGACATTAAAGAAAAGGAATCAATTGTCGTAAGTGCCCTATATTTTTTTTGTTAATTAAAAACTGTGACATCCATAATAAGTACGTTTAAAATGTTTATAGGATGTGGAAGATGAACTTGAAAACACTACACCAATCACCACGAAAAGTGACGCCAGTGAACTCGGTGAGACATTTATAGACCTTGAAGTGTGGGAATCAATCCGTAAAGACCTTGAGGATTTCACTGAAGAAGACATGCAAAAACTGTCCTTTAAAAATTTGGATTATTGTATTGAATTCTACAAAATGTATGCCAAATTTAAAGGATTTGGAGTGCATCTAAAAAACAAGAGCGGACCAGATAAACATGTCACAGGATTAAGAGTTTTGTGTAATAAGGAAGGATGGCGAGAGGAAAAACACCTTACAAAGCCAAACCCCAAATGCACACCAAAACCTGAGACACGATGTGGATGCCTTGCAAAAATTGTATTCAAATGGGATTCTTCATGTGATAGGTGGTTTGTTAAGATATTTGTGCAAGAGCATAGTCATGTCCTTGCTCCAATGAGCCAAGTTCCGTTCATTAAGTTGGTCCTTTAATTTAATTATGCAATAATTTGTACAATTATTTTGTATGTGACTATTAATTATTTTCCTATTATTATAATTTACAGGAGTCACAGAGTGATTACGGAAGCATAGAAGATGCGAATTAAATCAATGATCAATTCAGGTGTGAAATCTAGCATCACTATGAGATATTTGTGCCAAGAAGCTGGAGATAAAAGTTGAAGAGATAAAAGTCAGTGATGCTGAGACCGTTATGGCCTATCTTTCAGGCAAGAAATTCAGTGATCTAACTTTTTTCATGAAATACACACGTGATGAGGAACATGGAATAGACAAGTTATTTTGGTGCGATGGATTGTCAAGGAATGATTACAAAGCCTTCGGTAGAGTCATTGCTTTTCACACGACGTACAAGACTAATGCATATAACAAACCACTAGTAGTGATAGCTGGGGTTAACCATCATCAGAAGACTGTGCCGTTTGCAATTGCCTTAATTACTAATGAGAAGGAGGAAACTTACACATGGGTGTTGGAGCAACTTCTTGAAGCCGGGGAAAATATGGTTCCATATACAGTTGTGACTGACGGTGACAAGGCAATGGCAAATGCTATTAAAAAGGTTTTGCCACATGCGACTCATAGATTATGCTTATGGCATCTAATGGGTAACATCATGGGACAGACCAACAAACGTTTTTGTAGCGGTTTCATGAAGTGTGTAGATAGATGTCGTACCCAACAAGAGTTCGAAAAGGCATGGAATGAGTTAGTTACACACAATGAGGTGCACGATTGTAGGTGGGCAATGGATTTGTACAATGACAGACATAAGTGGGCGGAGGCATATCTGCTGGCCAATTTTTTGCAGGTATTTAACCTTTTTGAAAATGTCCATAATAATTTTTGGACATAACATAAAACGTGCAAAGTGAACGCAATTAATTCATATCTAAGTTTTTTTTTACTAATGATCCTAATTTTATATAATTGTCATAGAAATTAATGGGTAAGGTAATTATGATTTTATGACACATAAAATTGGTTCACAAATCAACAGTGTTTGTGTTAGGATTTTAGTAATTAAGTGTTTTTATGGTAATGACCAAAACAACACACATTTGTGTATGACTATTTTTTCCCAGGGATGAGGAGTACTCAAAGGTGTGAGTCAATGAACAACACTTTGAAAATAGTGTTTACTAGTGATTTGTTGTTGTATAAATTTATGGAGTTCTATGATGAAATCCTAGAGCATGTGCGATATGAAGAGGACAAGGATGACTACACGACTAAGCACACATTTCCTGTCATTAATGGTGTTTTACGTGCCGTCAAAACTCACGCTGCAACAGTATATACAAGGAGATCTTATGAAATGTTATGCAGGGAGATATCACATGGATCAAGGTACATTGTGTACAACTCCAGAGTTGAAAATGGGCGCCCAGATGGCCAAGCAATTACATATTGGATGTATGACACAGAAAACAAAAAAAGCAAGTACGTTGTTGTTCACAGTATTGGTCAAAAAAAAATGTTCTGTTGCTGCATGAAACCGCAGTCTATTGGATACCCTTGTCAGCATATGTTTGCCGTCATGAAATATTCTGGCATGTCAGAAATTCCAGCTGGCTGTATCCTACGTCGTTGGACGATTCGAGCTAAAGAGCATCTTTTGTTATTGGACGAGGATGAACACTTTGTTAAAGAAGAATCCGAGACAACATCAATAGGTTGACCACCATTATTGAAAAAGCAATTTCTACAACAGCAATCATTCAATGTTGCGGGATCCTGTTTAAAAAGCCTATGAGCTACCAACATTAATTATTGAAAAGTAATCGTTCAATATAGAATGATTACTTTATGTTGAAGGATCCCGAGTCAATCATTCAACAGCAATTTCTACCTATGTAGAAATTGCTCGTCCAATAACAGCAATCATTCAATGTTGCAGGATCCTGTTGAAGAATCCTACAATTTCTATATTAAATGATTACTTTATGTTGGAGGATCCCGAGTCATCATTGAAAAAGCCTTTTGTGGATGAGCTACCACTGAAAGCTAGGCTTCTCCTCCTCATGTTGCAGTCGACCTTTATAGCTAGAAGAGGAAGAAAGTCTTCACTAACCGCTCGTGATAGGAAGACAATGTACTGTATTATGACATCAAAGAAGAAAAACAAGCCTCTATTTATGATTAATTATATGATTAGTGCTCGTAATAACAAAAAAATGTGTTTCCTTCCTTATGGAATGTGGTTAACATTGGTGTTTAAACACTTCAATGTTAGTTTGAAAAATGAGGTGGAGTTAGAATCAAGTTACACACCATTCACCATTCGCACAATCACAGTAGATTTGAGGTATGCCTATGACAGAGAGGCAGGTGTTTGGAAACATTGAGGAGTTCGTCGTGCTCCAAAGAGAAAGGCATTAGAGGATGATGACACAGACAATGCCGTTGTTGAAAAATCAAAAGGTTCATCTGAAACTGTTCACGATGATGAAGATTCTGCTTCTTCTTCTAGAAGGGCAGTGGTTGAAAGTTTGGTTGTGCAGGAAATGCTAAAGTTGTTGCATCTGGATATCTTCAGTAACGATGCTATTGCAAACTTTCGAGCAAGCGTAGTTGAACAAATGACGCAACAAGACAATCTAAATGATGCAGAAGCCAAGACTGGTAAGACGTTACTATTCATGAATGATAATTTTAATTTTAATTTCAGTTATAATATAGTCTTCGAACATTTTAACAACTCTGAATTACATACATATAACAACGAAGATGCAGACCCTGTTGGTGATGAAGATGAAGAGGAGGACGACTGAGGAGGAAACTATGAATCTTCAGATGAAGACATTTAAACAATCTAAGTAATTTAACTCTATTATGGAAATGTAATTAATCTTAGAAGTTTTAGCTTTAGGTTTAGTAATTAAATATGTTGCTCATTTGCCATTCGACTATGTAGGATGTTTCTTATTTAAGACAACTAGATTACTAGGATGTTTTTATTTAAGACAACTAGATTAATGTTATTATTTTACTATCTATGAAATGATTTGTGTTGCATAACAATTAGTCTACTGTTTGTGATTTTTATTAGGCAATGTCCAACATAATTAATGTTCATTACCTTAAACCNAATTAATGGTCATTACCTTAAACCTATCAAATTTACCCAGAAAAAATAAAACAAGTAAAACGATTTATGGATTTCACCATAAACTCCTAAAAAATACTTACCTTGTATAATAAAACTTGTCTAAGCACGTACTTAAATCTTGCATATCCATCACTATATGTCGGTACTTAATACTCAAGATGTATTTGTAATTCTCAGCAACATGATAGGTTAACTTTGTCATTAACAACACTTACAAATTAATTTTATCACTTAGCTTATAAATAAGATGGCATAAACCGTTTTAGGGCATTGCCTAAAATCAACCACTTAATAATGCAATTGAAATATAGAAATTCTTTTGCTAAGATTTCTAGCTTTTGACTTTAAGGTCTAAAAAAGAGGTACAAATTACTAACGTAAGACCAATAACACAAAATAAACATAGACAATGATTAGCAAAAGGGTACTTCAATTAAGTTTGCAATTATAGCAACAAGATAAACAATATTTCCCAATTGTAGGAGTGGTCAATTGCTATCGTACTTATAATTATATATACATGGTTATTCTAATGCTTGCTCAACCATTACTTAATTCAATTTTAACTTTTTTTGAGAATGATCCTAATTTTATATAATTCATATACAAATTAATGGGTAAGGTAATTATGCCACATAAAATTGGTTTACAAAATCAACAGTGTGTATGTGTAAGGTGTTTAGGTGTTTAGTAAATGCAACTTTTTAATGGTAATGACCACAATATATAAAGAAGATTACCTAGTATTACTAGTTAGTGATTTTCTGTTTTAAATTCATGTTCTTCTAAGTAATTTAATTTTATATAATTCATATTATAGTGCTTAATTTTATATAATTCATTTACAAATTAATTACTAAGGTAATTATGACACATAAAATTTTAACACATAATCAACAGTGTTTGTGTTAGGATTATAGTAATTAAGAGTTTTTGTGGTAATGACCAAAATAACACAAGGCTATTACCTATTTTAGCTCATTTGTGTATGACTATTTTTTCCTAGGGATGACAGGAGTACTCATAGGTGTGAGTCAATGAACATCACTTTCAAAACAGTGTTTACCAGTGGTTTGTTGTAGGAGTGGTCATCTGCTATCGTATTTATGATTATATATACATGGTTAATCTAATTCATTTTTAACTTTTTGAGAATGAGCCTAATTTTATATTTCTCAATTGTAGGAGTGGTCATCTGCTATCGTATTTATGATTATATATAAATGGTTAATCTAATGCTTGCTCAAACATTACATAATTCATTTTTTGGCAAATTGGATCACTTCTTTCAAAAAAGGATACTAGTAGTGGTGCAAGCAACTACATAGTAACACTTGTTTTACAGTCATGTAGTTTAGTTCTCCCTTATTGTATACACAAATTTATTAACACTCATTTTGTATAGTTCTCACTTATTGTATTGACTGAGTAGAATGAAACAAGTTGAACAACCGCAATTAAACACACATTCTCTGTCTGTTCCGTCATTTCCTAAGGTTTTACATTATGTTATAGGTTATTCAGAAATTGCTTTATGTACATAACCATGATCATGACTTAAATGGGGTGATCTCTTTGTTTAAGGTAATGTCAAACATACACATATCAAATTGTAACAGTAGCAATTCATGAATTGATTTTAGGTTCTACTGTATTCTACAGCAAACAATATACCAATATCTTCATATTCATACGAATTTTTCAAAACCTAAAATCTCATAACCAACCGTCACCCAACTATGGTGTTCTACGAATTTTTCAGTTTTGACTGGAAATTGCGAACCCAACTACGCCTGCGAGGACAGTTTAAACGTTCTCGTAAATTCATACAGCAAATCTTTCACTTTTCGATATTCAATTAAGGAGCACGACACCACCTCCATTGAAGGTAATGGAGCAGTGCGATTGTCAAATTTGTATACGTATAGTGTACATGTATACCGTATACAATATAAACACATTATACAATTGAAAATACTTATTGAAAATACATATTGAAAATACATAATTTAACATGTAAAAACATATTGAAAATACATAATTTAAATTACATAAACTAAATTATACAACTTAAATACTTTATACAACTTAATAGGTGGTATCATTTTATTGGTTTGACCAAGTTTGACTTTAGTGGACAATTTTTTAATTGTCCACCATAGTATTCTCAAAGAATTTGCAATATAGAAGCTAGCATGCTAATATTAAAACTACGAAAACGAAAATCCTAACATGATACTAATATTATTAAAAAGGTAAACAGTAATAAAAATGACATCATGCTAAATATCATGTAGAAAAGAAGTAAAATCATGAGATATGGTCAAAACTATGAAAAAAAAGAAAAAGCACAAGTAAAAAACAACTATATTAATAAATAAAAAAACAAAAAAAAATTACATTTTGCTATAGAAATAGGATTTTAGCATAAAGTATTTTGGGAGAAATCAATGTGCATATCTATTCATTCAAACTATAATGCCATATATGTATACAAAGTGGGTATGGTTTCTTGTACAGTAAATCCTAATCTCTAGAACAATCTAGATTATATAATAATAGGTATAATGGGCATCCACCTTAATATATATTATATAACACTCCCCCTTAATATATATTATATAACACTCCCCCTTGGATGACAATTATCTAATAGTGTGCCTTGTTAAAAAAACTTCAACTAGGAATAATCTTGTGGGAACAAAAACCTAGTGAAGGAAAAGAATACATCACTTTCGTAATATGCTTTATAATGTTGCCTCATTAAAAACCTCACCAGGAAAACCCAATGTGAGACAAAACCATGTTAAGGGAAAAAGAGTGCAACGCGTATTTTCTCCCCCTAATGAATGTATAAATCGGGATCTTCTAGAATAATGAATACTATAGCTTTGTGTAGCGTCGCACTTGTAGTAGAATAACATTCAATTCCTGATAGTTGATCCTTCTTGATAGGACTTCAATCTTCAATATGGGACATCTTTATTTCTACATAATCTTGAAAATAATACATAAAAAGTATGTTGCATTTACCATTACTTTATATTTGGTTCAAGTTACCATAACCATTAAACTTATGTCTTCTTCTGGAAATCATATAAAGTAGCTGTTGGTAATCAAATATTGATCATGGCTTATGGAATCTTGGGATATTATTAACAACATTATCCACTCTTATGTAAATTAGTAATAACATATAACTCATTACATTTGTTGTTTATGGCTTCTTGGACCATAAAAAGACATTCTTACTGCAATTAAATGTAAAAGTTCTCTAACTAATCAAATATTATGAAACTTTAGGCTTAGTGTTGATAATTTAGTTATCAATACTCTTCGGCAGTTTGATAACAATGTTACTATTGAAAGACTAAATATTTGAATATGTCTTGTACAAGTTCTTGTGGAACTTTTTATGCATGATTCACAACATGCTATTAGAACGTCTTTATATGTATAAATTCATCACGAATATATTCTCATTTGAGTGTTAATTTCTTCCTGCAATTCTCCATTAATGTTATGAATTCATCAACTTACTATACTTTGGACAAGGCATCACTTACATCACAATAATTAATGGATAAAACTATTACATGCAATATGATGAGATGTGGAAAATTAATACTAAGATTTGAACAAAAACATATATGTTGAGTGATGCATCTAACTATTATCTAAAAATGCAAATGCTTTTACTTATAACTCATGCATGCACAAAAATTTAAGACTAAATTTAAGATGCAAGGCATTGTATAGTGTGGATTTTTGAAATCAATATCTTAGACTTCTGGTCCATGATAAAACTTTGATCATTATCTTTATTCACTTTTCGTTCATTGGACTTCAAGTCCATGATAATCTTTGATATATATAATGACATCAAAGTAGACATTTACTATCTGATCCCTTATTCTCAAGTCATCTCCTTTTGCATATGCATATAATTCATCGGTTCCATCATATACCGGTATCATCATATTTTTCATTATGTAATTTTCATGCTATTTTACAATATCTGAATGCATTTCTTATTGGTACCATCATAACTTTTGATTTCTTATATCATAGACCAATTATTATAATTCAGATATCTATATCACTTTTGGAGTATATACTATGGTATTGGTGCACTTTTAATAGTGTCAACTGAATTATCTTGCCATATATTACATACTTATTTTAGAACCAATCGTACAACCTACACTTCAGGTGTAGTGATTCAAGTATCATTAGCAAGATCTATCTCAATGTATATACACAATATGACCAAAATGTATCTTTAACGCTATGCAACATGAGTCATAACTAGATACAAATCAAATCATAAATGTTCAACATATCTTGATAATATATTAGGAAAAGCAGGCACATATTTTTTCAAGTAACCATTATAGGGTCATCACTTTATAGTTAAAAATTTAGTAATTGTGCCAACCTTATCCCAATTCTTTTCCCCCTAAGTTGGTAAAATATTCAAATACAAGGGCATCATATTCTTATCCAACATAGTATATAACTTCATGTGCAAAAATATTTCATCCAATAGAACATTTTTTTATAACAAATTTCGTCGCTTAGAAGAGATATATTAAACAAGATATTTGTCTCTTCTGATCTGGAGATAATTTCAGTGAAAACCATCTTTTCTCTAACTTATGATGTACATCGCAATCTATCATAATTTGTTCTCTTTTAAAGTTTAATAACAATGGGGAGACAATTGTGTGTATCTCTGTTCTTTGGTTATTTCTTGTATGGTGACATTGAATGCCCTCAATCAAAAGGATTATTATATAAATATAATCATGACTTAGCTTATATGCATGTAACTTCAATCAATAATGATCTTTTGGATCACCAATGATTTTGATAATGAGTTTTTACTTGACTAAAGTGTTAACATACAAGATGATTTGGTAAGCCTTTAGTCACATAATATGGAGCAACATAAAAGCTATTTTGGTGAACATCTAGTCACCCATTACATGTCTACATCCAAAGTTGTTCAACAATAACTTTTTATTTTTGTTAAATTTTCTTAAAAATTACAATCCGAATATAGCTGAATATCAATGTTCGGTAATTATGTTCTGCCATTCAAAACATTCCACATATCTAACATAAAAGAGCGTCACCACATTATTTCATATCAAATTGAAACTTCAAGTTTCCACAACGGGTAATTATTAAACTCAGATGGCCTAATTAATGAATTATCACATCCAATCGCTTTCATAAATTCTAGTCTGTTTTCAAACAATAGTGATCACTTACTTTATTACACTTACTTAATGCATGGCCATATTTATTAATATGATGTCATATAAGAACACTAGCAAGTGTTTCTTTCTATACTTGGCAAGACAAATACTTTACGCAATAGCCAATCGTACTCTGCTATAGCATTGATTATTATCATGATACATGCTAATCGTGTTGGATATGTTATACTCTTATGAAATGTTCTATATAATATTGGTACATATCAATTTTACTAAATATAAGTATATTCTTTTGGAATTAATGTATCACTTAGTTTTCTTCCCTCTTCAACGATAATTATCGTTAGAACTTATTATTATACTACGCTTCAGGCGTGCTCAATGTTCATTAGCAACTCACGTTGTCCTTCTGGGACATTAATCTTGATTATAGCATTTATAATTGGTATATTATCAATGACATTCATTCATATCCATCTTTAAGATGGAATCATTCTTTATATATAATTATCATTTAGCTACCTTAATTAAACAAATCATTTTATGCACCAAACTAACCATTAATGTATTTAATAATTCATGGAATAAATACTATCTAGCTCCCCACTAATCCTTGCATATGGGGTCAAGAATTAATACAACAACATTTATACCTCATATATTCATACATCTCTTAAGCCATAAATTCTTTTAGCAATGCATGTACCAAGCAAATTTAATTATTATTCTTATAAAACTCTTACATGTTACTCTTGTCCAATTACATTAATTAATGTTTTAAAAAAAATATTATAAGTTTAGAAATAATAAATATATTGGGCATCACAATGTCATGTTTAATTTCTTAAATTTATAAACTTTATTTTTTAATGTATGTTCAACCATGCTTGTAGTTCTTATGAATTTTTCATGTATGAGAAATAATTAAGAGAACATTATGCAAAAACATTCACTGCAACAAATTCGTCTTCGACCGACCGTCATTTACCGACCGTTAATGGTCGGTATTTTAAATTCCCGACAGCTGTTGGTCGGTAACTTTCGGTCAGCGCAGCAATAGTTGGTAAAATTTTTTGCCGACCGGTAGTTGGTTGGTAAATTTAACCGACCGCATCCCGACTGTTTGGGTTCGGGCTTTCAATGACCAATAATCGGTCAGAAATACCGACCGCAATAACAATCAGTCGACATTACCGACTGACAACCGGTCGGTAGAAGTCAGTTCGCGGTTTTTTTTCTTTGGAGAGTGATTTTACCGACCGACAGACGTTCGGTATGCTTTTGTTGCCGCATTTTTTTTGTTACAAACTATCTACCGACTGTCAGTTGGTTGGTAAATAGTTTGTAGGTTTTTTTCTTCTTTAAATTTTTCCTTTTAATTTGCCTTTGACTAGTTATCAAAAAAGCTAAAATTAAATTATATATTCATGAAAAACAAATCAAAATTATGAAATAAAATTATACATTAGATATAAATAATTCATATCACACAAGAATAACACATGTTACAATTTCCACATTCTAACTAAAACCTACGCTACGAAGGCTCCAAAAGCGCCAAACCGTCTGTGCGAACATCGCGGAGGGGGGGGGGGTCGCGGAATGGGAGACGGATCGCCGAATCGCCTCTTGAAAGCCTTGATCGTCACCTGCATCTGCTTGAAGTACTCCACTTGTTTCTTCTGATCCTTCTCCAAACGGTGGTCTCTCTCCTCCCGAAGGCTATCTCTTTCCTCTAACTCCTCCCTAGCGCGCTCGGAACCCTCCAAACACTCGGCCATCTGTGCCAGTTGAGCGGAAACCGATGGAGAGTATGCAGATCCATAATGCCGCTGCGAGCTTCTCTTATAATAGAGAGTAGCTCCTTCTATGCCGAACCCTAGAACCTCGCCCTTCCGAAAGCCACCAAACGTCTCAAAGATGACCTTGCTGGGATCCGTCTTCGAGCCACCAGCCTGAGACTCCGAAAGGTTCTGGTTAAATTTTTCCTATAAATTATGGAGTTAGTACAGTAATACTACAATTCCAAATAAAAGAAAAATAAAGTGGTAATGCGTTTAGACTGAAATGGCCATTTCGGGGCGTTTTCGTGCCTAACTTCTA
Source organism: Suaeda aralocaspica (assembly GCA_016808085.1). NCBI lineage: Eukaryota > Viridiplantae > Streptophyta > Magnoliopsida > Caryophyllales > Amaranthaceae > Suaeda > Suaeda aralocaspica. The sequence goes on along the minus strand of PYUH01000264.1, from coordinate 117,809 downwards.
CAAATGCGACTTGTGATATGTTTTTAAAGCTCCATGATGTCATATGATATGCATTTAAGTCTTTTCGGTCTTGGTTCCATACGTTTAGACACGACAAGGTCACTTTCGGACGTGAAATAGCCATTTTAGGGCATTTTAAGGGGTTTTCACGCCTAACTTCTACAAACACGACCTGGTTTAAACTCCATCATGTCATATGTTATCCATTTCAGCCTTTTAGGTCTTGGTTTCATACGTTTAGACACGACAAGGTCACTTTGAGACGTGAAATGGCCATTTCGGGGCGTTTTAATGGGTTTTCGCGCCTAACTTCTACAAAAGAGACCTGCAATTACATGTTTTTAAAGCTCCATAATGTCATATATGTTGTATTTAAGTCTTTTAGGTCTTTATCCCATACGTTAAGACACGACAAGATCACTTAGGGACGTACGTGAAATGGCCATTTCGGGGCGTTTTAGGGGGTTTTCGCGCCTAACTTCTACAAATGCGACCTGTTATATTTTGTAGAGCTCCATCATGTCATATATTATGCATTGAAGTGTTTTACGTCTTGGTTCCATACGTTTAGATACGACAAGGTCACTTTAGGACGTGAAATGGCCATTTCAGGGTGTTTTAGGGGGTTTTTGCGCCTAACTTCTACAATGCGACATGTTATATGTTTTTAAAGCTCCATCATGTCATATAATATGCATTTTATTCTTTTATGTATTGGTTCCATACGTTTAGACACGACAAGGTCACTTTGGGACGTGAAACGACCATTTAAAGGGCGTTTTAGGGGGTTTTCGCGCCTAACTTCTACAAACGCAACCTGTTATATGTTTTTACAGCTCCGTCATGTCATATATTATGCATTTAAGTCTTTTAGGTCTTGGAACTATACGTTTGGACACGACAAGGTCACTTTGGGACGTGAAATAGCCATTTCAAGGCGTTTTAGGGTGTTGTTCGCGCCTAACTTCTACAAACGCGACCTGTTATATGTTATTAAAGCTCCATCATGTCATATATTATGCATTTAAGTCTTTTAGGTCTTGGTTCCATACGTTTTAACACGATAAGGTCACTTTGGGACATGAAATGGCTATTTCGGGGCGTTGTAGGGGGTTTTTGCGGCTAACTTCTACAAATGCGACCTGTTATATTTTTTTTAAAGCTCCATCATCTCATATATAATTCATTTAAGTCTTTTAGGTCTTTATCCCATACGTTAAGATACGACAAGATCACTTAGGGACGTGAAATGGCCATTTCGAGGCGTTTTAGGGTGTTTTCGCACCTAACTTCTATAAACGCGACCTGTTGTATGTTTTTAGAGCTCCGTCATATCATATATTATGCATTTAAGTCTTATACTTCTTGGTTCCATAAGTTAAGACACGACAAGGTCACTTTGGGATGTGAAATGGCCATTTCGGGGTGTTTTAGGGGGTTTTCGCGCCTAACTTCTACAAACGTGTCCGTTTTTAAACCACCATCATGTCATTTATTTTGTATTTAAGTCGTTTAGGTCTTAGCTCCATACGTTTAGACACGACACGGTCACTTTGGGAAGTGATATGGCCATTTCAAGGCGTTTTAGGGGGTTTTCGCGCAAACTTCTACAAACGCGACCTGTTATATGTTTTTAAAACTCCATTATGTCATATATATGCAATCCTATTCGCACTCATCGGCATATAAGCCGGATTCCGCTCTAAACGTCAAATGCAAATCGCCCATAATGAGTTTTAATTGCCTAATTTTCAACTAAGAATCATATTTCTTGATTTTAAACCACATTCAAGTTTATTTTTATTATTCAAAGCTAGGGGGAACGGGTTTGTTGAATTTTTAGGTGCCCTAAGGTTGTTTTGGGAACGAAAATGGCCGAATATAGGTTATTATTGACCAAAATGAGTTTTACTTTCCCAATTTTCAACCAACAGTAACATTTCTTGATTTGAAAACACATTGATGTTTATTTTGATTATTCAAAGCTATGGGGAACGAGTTTGTTGAGTTTTAGGTGTCCTAAGGTCGTTTTGGGAACGAAAATGGCCGAATATAAGTCATTATCGCCCATAATGAGTTTCAATTGCCTAATATTTAACCAACTATCATATTTCTTTATTTTAAACCACATTCAAGTTTATTTTCATCATTCAAAGCTATGGGGAACGGGTTTGTTGAGTTTTAGGTGCTCTAAGTTCGTTTTGGGAACAAAAATGGCCAAATATAGGTCATTATCGCCCATAATGAGTTTTACTTTCCCAATTTTCAACCAACAATCACATTTCTTGATTTCCGACCACATTATAGTTTAAATCCATTATTCAAAGATGTATTTACTTGTACTATAATTGTATTCCTTACCAATTAAAAACATTCATATTAAACTAAATAGAGAGGCTCTTGTATATTTGAAAATAAATACAACTCAATAATAATTAAAAAAAAAGTAGCATAAATATACACCAATCGCTATATACTTTAATATTTAATGAACATACCAGGATGAGCTGCGTGCCTTTGATTCTTTGCTCTTCGAAGGTGGTAGAAGAATAGATCCCGAATTCAATGCACAACAAAAACAAATAATTAGAACGAAATTCAATAAATTAAACGAGTAAAAGTCTAAAAACATATCATTCACAAATGAAGATCGAATTCATCATTTCCAATAACTCAAAAGTCATTACACGATTTCAAAGTGAATTATGAATGTAATGATGGGCCCTTGGGTCCTTATCACTCCAACCTAACCCATTCTTGAATGTCTCCCCTCACTGGTAAATGCATGCCATGTTTTCAACTCTAAGGAAATTTCGGTAGCATCTCCCCATAGTTCTCCAAGTACATGATTTAAAAAACAGATATGTACCCACAGAACATTAAGGGAAAAGATGCCAAAATCTTCCTTAGATTTGAAAACAAGCCACACATTTACATCCTAAGTAGTGAGTGAGAGACATTCAAGAACAGTCCCAAAACGGGACTATTCAAGACGTACTCCTAATGAGTAAGCGTTGAACGGGTATCTAGGCCAATGATGCATATATATTTCAATTGTACATATATACACTTATAAACATTATATTTGATAAAGAATTCATCATTTAACAAACATTAAAATAATATTATTTTAGATTGGATCCGTCATTATTTGAAACATACATACATAAGTAAAACTTTGATCTAAAATATCATAGAAACTCATAATTTTAGCCTAAATTGAATAATCCCTTTCAAAAAACAATACATACATACATACATACATACATACATACATACATACATACATACATACATACATACATACATACATACATACATACATACATACATACATACATACATACATACATACATACATACATACATACATACATACATACATACATACATACATACATACATACATACATACATACATACACACACACACACACACATACTATGCATACATACATAATCATACATATAGAAAACAAAAAAACATTTAAATTAACCATAAATTCATACATGAGGAGGGTTTGAGTGTGGCCGTGAGGCGGTGGTCGTGTGTCGGTAGTCTCCTTGTGCCGGTGAGAAAGAGAGAAAGAGAAAGAGAATGAGAAAGAGAAAGAGAAAGAGAGATCGAGAAAGAGAGAGGAGGGTTTTGAGTGTGAGTGAGAGTGAGAGTGTGGCGGTGGTCGTGAGGCGGGCGACCGTGGTGGTCTCCTTGTACCGCTGCCGGTAGTCGAGTTTGAGGAGGGTGGAAAAAAAGGATTGTTTGAGTGTGAGGGAGAAAGAGAGGAGAGTGTGAGGTTTGTGTGCGACGGTGCCGGTGGCCGTCGAGAGTAAAGGAGAAAGGGAGTTTTAGTGAGGGTTTGAGGGAGAAAGAAACGAAAAAAATGGTCAGGTTTCAGGAAGAAAAGAAGGAAAATGGACGATAAAATATTCGGGTTTGAGGCGCAAAAAACGAAAAAATATAACGACCGCTTAAACGGTCGGTATTAGTCGGCAAATACCGACTGGTATCCAACCGGTCGCTATTTACCGACCGTTACCGACTGTTTAGCTGGTCGGTGTTCTTTCCCGACTAAAACTGACCGTGTTTGCGATTGGTAATATTTTTACCGACTATTGTTAGTCGGTAGCGGTCGGTAATTTCCGACTACACCTACATCAGTTGGTAAAATCGGTCGGCCGATGTCGAATTTCCCGTTGTGATTTGCAATCTTTTTCAAAAATTCAAATTCTCATTTGCTTTTGGGAATGAGAAAAAAAGTTATCTATCAATAATCAAATTATTGTTTAAATCTAAAATATCCATCCAAAGACAATACATAGAATATTCAAACTTTAATGTTTGTATAATTCACATGACATTGTGTATATAGAATCACATGAGTTATGTAAATAACCAAATAGCATAGTATATGGGCAACATATTTGACTCAAAAAATGTGGAATTTCTATTTTATATACACTATATAAGATTCACGACTCTTAAGGAACTTCAGGTCCATATGTATGAGTATCAAAGACTCAATAGCTCTTTCTTATTATATATATATATATCCTTGCTACTTAAAAAGTGTGGTAGAGGAATAACTGTTAAAAACAAAGTTCTTCATTCCTATTGGTCCACGTTAGCTTGGAATAGTAAAATCACTGTGCTTCCATTTGCTTCTCACGTGCTTCTCTCACGGTTTCTTTTCTTCCTCTTCGCCTACTTTCTCCCTTATTCGTTGATTTCCATTGTTGTGCTTTGGAAGTTGGCACATATTTTTTCAAGTAACCATTATAGGGATCATCACTTTATAATTAGAAATTTAGTAATTGTGCCAACCTTATCCCAATTCTTTTCCTCCTAAGTAGGTAAAATATTCAAATACAAGGGCATCATATTCTTATCCAACATAGTATATAACTTCATGTGCAAAAATATTTCATCCAATAGAACATTTTTTATAACAAATTTCATCCTTAGAAGAGATATATTCAACAAGATATTTGTCTGTTCTGATCTGGAGATAATTTCAGTGAAAACCATCTCTTCTCTAACGTATGATGTACATCGCGATCTATCATAATTTGTTCTCTTTTAAAGTTTAATAACAATGGGGAGACAGTTATGTGAATCTCTCTTCTTTGGTTATTATTATATAAATATAATCATGACTTAGCTTATATGCAAGTAACTTCAATCAATAATGATCTTCTGGATCACCAATGATTTTGATAATGAGTTTTTACTTGATGAAAGTGTTAACATACAAGGTCATTCGGTAAGCCTTTAGTCCCATAATGTGGAACAACATAAAAGCTATTTTGGTGAACTTCTGGTCACCCATTACATGTCTACATCCAAAGTTGTTCAACAATAACTTTTTTTGTTAAATTTTCTTAGAAATTACAATCCAAATATAGCTGAATATCTATGTTCGGTAATTATGTTCTGCCATTCAAAATATTCCACATATCTAAAATAAAAGAGCGTCAACACATTATTTCATATCAAATTGAAACTTCAAGTTTCCACAACGGGTAATTATTAAACTCAGATGGCCTAATTAATGAATTATCACATCCAATCGCTTTTATAAATTCTAGTATGTTATCAAACAATAGTGATCACTTACTTTATTACACTTACTTAATGCATGGCCATGTTTATTAATATAAGAACACTAGCAAGTGTTTCTTTCTATACTTGGCAAGACTAATACTTTATGCAATAACCAATCGTACTCTGCTATCGCATTAATTATTATCATGATACATGCTAATCGTGCTGGATATATTATACTCTTATGAAATGTTCTATATAATATTGGTACATATCAATTTTACAAAATATAAGTATATTCTTTTAAAATTAATGTATCACTTAGTTTTCTTCCCTATTCAACGATAATTATTATTAGAACTCATTATTATACTACGCTTCAGGTGTGTTCAATGTTCATTAGCAACTCACGTTTTCCTTCTGGGACATTAATCTTGATTATAGCATTTATAATTGGTATATTATCAATGACATTCATTGGTATATTATATATTCATGAAAAACAGATTAAAATTATGAAATAAAATTATACATTAGATATAAATTATTCATATCACACAAGAGTAACACATGTTACAGTTTCCAAATTCTAACTAACACCTACGCTACGAAGGCTCCAATAGCGCCAGAACCGTCTATGCGATCATCGGTCGCGCAATGGGAGATGGATCGCCTAATCGCCTCTTAAAAGCCTCGATCGTCACCTACATCTGCTGAAAGTACTCCGCTTGTTTCTTCTGATCCTCCTCCAGACGGTGGTCTCTCTCCTCCTGAAGGCTATCTCTTTCCTCTAACTCCTCCCTAGCGCGCTCGGAAGCCTCCAAACGCTCGGCCATCTGTGCTAGTTGAGCGGAAACCGATGGAGAGTATGCAGATCCATAATGTCGCTGCGAGCTTCTCTTATAATAGAGAATAACTCCTTCTTTGTCGAACCCTAGAACCTCGCCCTTCTAAAAGCCACCAAACGTCTCAAAGAAGACCTTGTTGGGATCCGTCTTCGAGCCACTAGCCTGAGACTCCGAAAGGTTCTGGTTATATTTTTCCTAAAAATTATGGAGTTAGTTCAATAATACTACCATTCCAAAAAAAAGAAAAATAAAGTGGTCATGCGTTTAGACTGAAATGGCCATTTCGGGGCATTTTAGAGGGTTTTTGCGCCTAAATTCTACAAACGCGACTTGTGATATTTTTTAAAGCTCCATTATGTCACATATTATGCATTTAAGTCTTTAGGTCTTGGTTCCATACGTTTAGGCACGACAAGGTCACTTTGGGACGTGAAATAGCCATTTTAGGGCGTTTTAGGGGGTTTTCACGCCTAACATCTACAAACACGACCTGATTTAAAGCTCCATCATGTCATATGTTATGCATTTCAGCCTTTTAGGTCTTGGTTTCATACGTTTAGACACGACAAGGTCACTTTGGGACGTGAAATGGCCATTTCAGGGAGTTTTAATGGGTTTTCGCGCCTAACTTCTACAAAAGAGACCTACAGTTACATGTTTTTAAAGCTCCATAAAGCCATATATTTTTTTTAAGTCTTTTAGGTCTTGGTTCAATACGTTTAGACACGACAACGTCACTTTGGGACGTGAAATGGCCATTTCGGGGCGTTTTAGGGGGTTTTCGCGCCTAACTTCTACAAATGCGACCTGTTATATTTTGTAGAGCTCCATCATGTCATATAATATGCATTGAAGTGTTTTACGTCTTGGTTCCATACGTTTAGACACGACAAGGTCACTTTGGGACGTGAAATGGCCATTTCAAAGCGTTTTAGGGTGTTTTCGCGCCTAACTTCTACAAACGCAACCTGTTATATGTTTTTAAAGCTCCGTCATGTCATATATTATGGATTTAAGTCTTTTAGGTCTTGGAGCTATACGTTTTGACACGACAAGGTCACTTTGAGACGTGAAATGGCCATTTCAAGGCGTTTTAGGGGGTTTTCGTGCCTAACTTCTACAAACGCAACTGGTTATATGTTTTTAAAGCTCCGTCATGTCATATATTATGGATTTAAGTGTTTTTGGTCTTGGACCTATACGTTTTGACACGACAAGGTCACTTTGAGACGTGAAATGGTCATTTCAAGGCGTTGTAGGTGGTATTCGCGCCTAACTTCTACAAACACGACATGTTATATGTTTTTAAAGTTCCATCATGTCAGATATTATGCATTTAAGTCTTTTAGGTCATGGTTCCACACATTTAAACACGATAAGGTCACTTTGGGACGTGAAATGGCTATTTCGCTGCATTGTAGGTGGTTTTCGCGCCTAACATCTACAAACGCGACCTGTTATATTTTTTTTAAGCTCCATCATGTCATATATTATTCATTTAAGTCTTTTAGGTCTTTATCCCATACGTTAAGACACGACAAGATAACTTTGGGACGTGAAATGGCCATTTCGGGGCGTTTTAGGGTGTTTTCGCGCCGAACTTCTATAAACGCGACCTGTTGTATGTTTTTAGAGCTCCGTCATATCATATATTATGCATTTAAGTCTTATAATTCTTGGTTCCATAAGTTTAGACACGACAAGGTCACTTTGGGATGTGAAATGGCCATTTCGGGGTGTTTTAGGGGGTTTTCGCGCCTAACTTCTACAAACGCGACCGTTTTTAAACCACCATCATGTCATGTATTTTGCATTTAAGTCTTTTATGTCTTAGCTCCATATGTTTAGACACGACAAGGTCACTTTGGGACGTGAAATGGCCATTTCTAGGCGTTTTAGGGGGTTTTCGCGCCCAACTTCTACAAACGCAACCTGTTATATGTTTTAAAGCTCCGTCATGTTATATATTAGGCATTTAAGTCTTTTAGATCTTGGAACCATACGTTTAGACACGACAAGGTCACTTTGGGACGTGAAATGGCCATTTCAAGGCATTTTAGGGTATTTTCGCGCCTAACTTCTACAAACGCGACCTGTTATATATTTTTAAAGCTCCATTATGTCATATATTATGCATTTAAGTCTTTTAGGTCTTGGTTCCATACATTTAAACACGATAAGGTCACTTTGGAACGTGAAATGGCTATTTCGGGGCATTTTAGGGGGTTTTCGCGCCTAACTTCTACAAATGCGACCTGTTGTATCTTTTTTAAAGCTCCATCATCTCATATTTTATTCATTTAAGTCTTTTAGGTCTTTATCCCATATGTTTAGACACGACAAGGTCACTTTGGGACGTGAAATGGCCATTCTAGGCGTTTTAGGGGGTTTTCGCGCCCAACTCTACAAACGCAACCTGTTATATGTTTTAAAAGCTCCGTCATGTTATATATTGGCATTTAAGTCTTTTAGATCTTGGAACCATACGTTTAGACACGACAAGGTCACTTTGGGACGTGAAATGGCCATTCAAGGCATTTTAGGGTATTTTCGCGCCTAACTTCTACAAACGCGACCTGTTATATATTTTTAAAGCTCCATTATGTCATATATTATGCATTTAAGTCTTTTAGGTCTTGGTTCCATACATTAAAACACGATAAGGTCACTTTGGAACGTGAAATGGCTATTTCGGCATTTTAGGGGGTTTTCGCGCCTAACTTCTACAAATGCGACCTGTTGTATCTTTTTAAAGCTCCATCATCTCATATTTTATCATTTAAGTCTTTTAGGTCTTTATCCCATATGTTAAGACACACCAGTTCACTTTTGGGACGTGAAATGGCCATTTCGGGGCGTTTTAGGGTGTTTTCGCGCCTAACTTCTAAAAACGCGACCTGTTCTATGTTTTTGGAGCTCCTTTATATCATATATTATGCATTTAAGTCTTATACTTCTTCGTTCCATAAGTTTAGACACGACAAGGTCACTTTGGGATGTGAAATGGCCATTTCGGGGTGTTTTAGGGGGTTTTCGCGCCTAAATTCTACAAACGTGACCTGTTATATGTTTTTAAAGCTCCATCATGTCATATATATGCAATCCTATTAGCACTCATTAGCTTATAAGCCGGAATTCCGCTCTAAACATCAAATGCAAATCGCCAATAATGAGTTTTAATTGCCTAATTTTCAACCAAGAATCATATTTCTTGATTTTAAACCACATTCAAGTTTATTTTTATTATTCAAAGCTATGGGGAACGCGTTTGTTGAATTTTTAGGTGCCCTAAGGTTGTTTTGGGAACAAAAATGGCCGAACATTGGTTATTATTGACCATAATGAGTTTTACTTTCCCAATTTTCAACCAACAATAACATTTCTTGATTTGAAACCACATTGATGTTTATTTTGATTATTCAAAGCTATGGGGAATGGGTTTGTTGAGTTTTAGGTGTCCTAAGGTCGTTTTGGGAACGCAAATGGTCGAATATAAGTCATTATCGCCCATAATGAGTTTTAATTGCCTAATATTTAACCAAGAATCATATTTCTTGATTTTAAACCACATTCAAGTTTATTTTCATTATTCAAAGCTATGGGGAATGGGTTTTTTTTGAGTTTTAGGTGCCCTAAGGTCGTTTTGGGAACGAAAATGGCCAAATATAGGTCATTATCACCCATAATGAGTTTTACTTTCCCAGTTTTCAACCAACAATCACATTTCTTGATTTCCGACCACATTCAAGTTTAATTCCATTATTCAAAGCTGTATTTACTTGTACTCTGATTGTATTCTTTACCAATTAAAAACATTCATATTAAACTAAATAGAGAGGCTCTTGTATATTTGAAAATAAATACAACTCAATAATAATTCAAATAAAAGTATCATAAATATACACCAATTGCTATACACTTTAACATTTAAAGTACATACCAAGATGAGCTGCGTGCCTTTGATTCTTTGCTCTTCGAAGGTGGTAGAAGAATAGATCCCGAGTTCAATGCACAACAAAAACAAACAATTAGAATGAAATTCAATAAATTAAACGAGTAAAAGTATAAAAACATGTCATTGATAAATGAAGATCGAATTCATCATTTCCAATAACTCAAAAGTCATTACACGATTTCAAAGTGAATTATGAATGCAATGATGGGTCCTTAGGTCCTTATCACTCCAACCTAACCCATTCTTGAATGTCTCCCCTCCATTGTAAATGCATGCCATGTTTTCAACTCTAAGGAAATCTCCCCATAGTTCTCCAAGTACACGATTAAAAAAACACATATGTACCCAGAGAACATTAAGGGAAAAGATGCCGAAATCTTCCTTAGAATTGAAAACAAGCCACACATTTACATCCTAAGTAGTGAGTGAGAGACATTCAAGAACAGTCCCAAAACGGGACTATTCAAGGCGTACTCCTAATGAGTAAGCGTTGAACGGGTATCTAGGCCAATGATACATATATATTTCAATTGCACATATATACACTTCAAAACATTATATTTGAAAAATAATTCATCATTTAAGAAACATTAAAATAGTATTATTTTAAATTTTATGCGCCATTATTGGAAACATACATACGGGAAGTAAAACTTTCGTCCAAAATATCATAGAAACTCATAATTTTAGCCTAAATTGAAAAACCCCTTTCAAAAAACAATTCATACATACATACATACATACATACATACATACATACATACATACATACATACATACATACATACATACATACATACATACACACACACATACATACATACATACATACATACATACATACATACATACATACATACATACATACATACATACATACATACATACATACATACATACATACATACATACATACATACAGACAGACATACATACATACATACATACATACATACATACATACATACACACATACATACATACACACATACTATGCATACATACATACATACATACATACATACATACACACACACACAAATACATACACACATACTATGCATACATACATAATCATACATATAGAATACCAAAAAACATTTAAATTAACCATAAATTCATACATGAGGAAGGTTTGAGTGTGGTCGTGTGTCGGTGGTCTCCTTGTGCCGGTGAGAAAGAGAAAGAGAAAGAGAGATCGAGAAAGAGAGAGGAGGGTTAGAGTGTGAGTGAGAGTGAGAGTGTGGCGGGCGCCGGTGGTGGTCTCCTTGTACCGCCACCGGTAGTCGGGTTTCAGTGAGGGTTTATGGAGGGTGGAAAAAAAGGAGGGTTTGAGTGTGAGGGAGAAAGAGAGGAGAGTGTGAGGTTTGTGTGCGACGGCGCCGGTGGCCGTCGAGAGTAAGGGAGAAAGGGAGTTTTAGTGAGGGTTTGAGGGTGAAAGAAACGAAAAAAAAGGTCGGGTTTGAGGAAGAAAAGAAGGAAAATAGACGATAAAATAGTCGGGTTTGAGGCGCAAAAAAGGAAAAATATACCGACCGCTTAAACGGTCGGTAATAGTCTGCAAATACCGACTGGTATCCAATCGGTCACTATTTGCCGACCTTTACCGACTGTTTAGCTGGTCGGTGTTCTTTCCCGACTAAAACCGACCGTGTTTGCGGTTGGTAATATTTTTACCGACTGTTGTTAGTCGGTAGCGGTCGGTAATTTCCAACTACACCTACATCTGTTGGTAAAATCGGTCGGCCGATGTCGAATTTCCTGTTGTGATTTGCAATCTTTTTCAAAAATTCAAATTCTCATTTGTTTTCGGGAATGAGCAAATATAGTTATCTATCAATACTCAAATTATTGTTTAAATCTAAAATATCCATCCAAAGACAATACATAGAATATTCAAACTTTGATGTTTAAATCACATGAGTTATGTAAATAACAAAATATCATAGTATGTGGGTAACATATTTGACTCAAAAAATGTGGAATTTCTATTTCATATACATTGTATAAGATTCACGACTCTTAAGGAACTTCAGGTCCATATGTATGAGTTTCAAAGACTCAATAGCTCTTTCTTATTATTTAATATAGTTCAATAGTGCCTAATTGACTATATTGTTTTGAATAATATATTGTCAAATAATCTTTTCCAGTAGATATGCTATATTTAGTAAATTATGTAGTCAAAATCAAACTAAGTATGAAGTATGAAACAATATAGCTTATATGTACTTTATATAATCCCAAGTCGCAAGAACGTATTTATATTAGAGTTATGAAAAAAAATGTCACCCACATGCTCCAAATAATTAATAAGAGGCAACTAGGTAGGCAGGGAGGCAAACAATACACCTTGACCTATCAGTTATCACTAATAAATCTTGAAAATATTAAAATTTAACAAACTCCTATACATACACATACATACATATATATATATATATATATCCTTACTACTTAAAAAGTGTGGTAGAGGAATAACTGTTAAAAACACAGTTCTTCATTCCTATTGGTCCACGTTAGCTTGGAATAGTAAAATCATTGTGTTTCCATTTGCTTCTCACGTGCTTCTCTCACAGTTTCTTTTCTTCCTCTTCGCCTACTTTCTCCCTCATTCGTTGATTTCCATTGTTGTGCTTTGGAAGCCATAGTTCCGCGCAACCCTTGCCTGTGAAAATCAAAAAATTTCCCCTTAATTCTTCTTCTGCAGACTTAGCTTTTCTTCTATTTTGTTTGCCCCCCATATTCTTCACTTGGTTTATGAGTTCCTTGCGACTGTTGACCGGTGAAGTTCAGATTGCTTTGCGTTTATAATACTTTTGATTATTGGTGACGAATGATGGCAATGGCAAATGTGTTTTCAAATCCTGCTCAACAATCCAATTTCATTTCAGGTATTTATTGATTTGATCAATTACGAGTAAGGCATTTTTGATTTGATCCACGTTAAAATTTTGGGTGTTGAATAATGTTTTGATTTGAAATTTTGGGGTTAATTAGAGATATTCGGGGGTTGAACTAGGGTTTTGATTTGATTTAGTTTCGAGTTTTTGGAGTTGAATTAGGGTTTCGAACTTATTGTTCCGGATTTGTAGGGGTTGAATTAGGGTTTTGATCTGTTTTGGTTTTGATTTTTTGAGGATAGTTCAGTTATGGTTTCAATCAGAGTTTTGAGGTTAATTAGGGTTGAACTCAATTGATTAGGGTTAATTAGTCGGTGCATACGCAACAAGTTCGATTATTTCTCTCTTATTTCTTTTGGTTATTGATTGATTTATCTATTTTTTCATCTCAGAGGTGCGTGCTGGGTTTTCGAAGTTGTTAGGGTTTTCAATTTTAGGGGGATTTTTCGGGGTTGAATGGTATTAATTTAGGGTTTAATTTTTTCGGTTAAAATTAAAGCTTATTATTGTTTCGTTTGAATGATCGATTACGCATTTGGATGAATGAAGGTCCTAAATTTGTGATTGAAGTTCATGAAAAATATTGATCGGAAAGTTACTTGAAGTTTTTATGATGTGGGGTTTCAAAAAAAATTAAAGGTTTTCAAGGGGTTTTGATTCATTGTTGAAGTTAATTTTATCAGACTAAATTCTTTGTGGAAGATTTGGTTTTCTAATTTTATTTTTAATTTTATTGAGCACAATGTTTGTTTCCTAATATGGTGGAACATTTGGATTGGTTGTGCTGGCTTACCACTCACCAAGTTGGAGGTCGGAGGTTGGAGGCAGTATATTTGATAATTAAGGTATCATTAGTTTGTATATTTGATTTTTTTAGCATTAGTGTTTCTTACATACATAGGTCCAATATGAGTATTATTTTTGTTTGTTGTTTCTTTATATTTGTTCAGCTTATAATATAAGCTCATGGGTGTTGTCAAATGGTACTTCCCATATTTGGTGCTTTCAATACTGCCTTCTGATATCTTGTACTTATGAATTTGCTAAATTAAGCACTTGAATCACTTCTAAGAAGCAACGACGTATGATAAAATTATTGTGCAAATGATGATGGAAGATGAAATATTTGAGTTTTTGGATTTTTATGTCACATATTGTACATTTGCTCAATATTTGGACTTCAAAACTTTAACCAAATGGGTGTTATGAGATTTTGAATTTTTGAGACAGTGTTGAAGTTGTCATTTTGAATTTTATATAGCGATTCTATTTTAATTTTTATTTTCTTTTGGCACCTTGAGAGGGTGGTGTACTTGTGTATGTTTTATAGAACTGATTTGGTGAATGATTTCGTTGATTTAGGTTTCATTGTTTGTTTAAAATTTTGGGGTTACTTAGAGATATTCGGGGGTTGAACTAGGGTTTTAATTTGATTTAGTTTCGAATTTTTGGGTTGAGTTAGGGTTTCGCACTTACTGTTCCGGATTTGTAGTGGTTGAATTAGGGTTTTGATCTAATTTGGTTTTGATTTTTTGGGGATAGTTCAGTTATGGTTTCAATCAGAGTTCTGGGGTTAATTAGGGTTGAACTTGATTATTTAGGGTTAATTCAGTTACAGTTTCAAATTTGTGGGGGCTTGAATTAAGGTTTCGATTAAAATTTTGTACGAATTATTGAGGATTTACTTATGGGAGTTGAATTAGAGTTATTGGCTATATGCTGGTCTATTGACGTGGTGAAGAATAAGTCATGACACAACTGATGAACTGATGGTGTGATAGTACGTATGTTCTAAACACTTTCTTATCTTTTGTTAATTTTTTGTTGTTCTAATTTACTTTGATTCAGAGGTGTTTTTCCTCTGAATCAGATGCAGCCTCTAAAGTTGTGTGATGGAGTGAAATTTGGTTTAAATTACATGCATTTAGGTTTCTATTTTACATTCATCTCATTCAACTTCAATTCATCAAATTCATTTAGCCATTTAGAGTCTAAAATCTCATTCAACTTTAAATCATCAAATTCATTTAGGCATTTAGTGTCTAAATTTGGAAAGAAAAAAAATGCTTTACATTCATCTAATTCATTGAATTCTGATCATTTAGTCCAATGTCGCTGGAAGGCTTCAGGTTTTGACTAATAAAGGTTTTTGTTGTTGTTGTTGTTGTTGTTGTTGTTGTGTTGTTATCCTTTTCGCTGTCATTGTGGTTTGTATTCAAATTGGGGCGTGTTTTGGGTTTGATAGGAGCAACTTAATGAGAGGGAGTAATCGGTGCATGAAATTGAGAGGAAGGATGTAAGAGCAAGATCATGAGTTACATGCACTGAGATTGGATAGTAAAGAGGTTAGTTTGGTTAACTTATTGAATTGGTTTATTCGTTCTTAACTCTTATTGTTGTTTGTTTAAATTGACTAGAAGTTTGTTTATTGAATTCTTTGTATATAGGCTTTGGCTATGTAAGATCTTCTGATGCAGAAGGAAAAAAAACTAAGAAATTGCAAACTTCCGGTAAGTACATGCCTTTCCGTACATACATACATACACACACACACACACAAATACATACACACATACTATGCATACATACATAATCATACATATAGAATACCAAAAAACATTTAAATTAACCATAAATTCATACATGAGGAAGGTTTGAGTGTGGTCGTGTGTCGGTGGTCTCCTTGTGCCGGTGAGAAAGAGAAAGAGAAAGAGAGATCGAGAAAGAGAGAGGAGGGTTAGAGTGTGAGTGAGTGAGAGTGAGAGTGTGGTGGGCGCCGGTGGTGGTCTCCTTGTACCGCCACCGGTAGTCTGGTTTCAGTGAGGGTTTATGGAGGGTGGAAAAAAAGGAGGGTTTGAGTGTGAGGGAGAAAGAGAGGAGAGTGTGAGGTTTGTGTGCGACGGCGCCGGTGGCCGTCGAGAGTAAGGGAGAAAGGGAGTTTTAGTGAGGGTTTGAGGGTGAAAGAAACGAAAAAAAAGGTCGGGTTTGAGGAAGAAAAGAAGGAAAATAGACGATAAAATAGTCGGGTTTGAGGCGTAAAAAAGGAAAAATATACCGACCGCTTAAACGGTCGGTAATAGTCTGCAAATACCGACTGGTATCCAATCGGTCACTATTTACCGACCTTTACCGACTGTTTAGCTGGTCGGTGTTCTTTCCCGACTAAAACCGACCGTGTTTGCGGTTGGTAATATTTTTACCGACTGTTGTTAGTCGGTAGCGGTCGGTAATTTCCAACTACACCTACATCTGTTGGTAAAATCGGTCGGCCGATGTCGAATTTCCTGTTGTGATTTGCAATCTTTTTCAAAAATTCAAATTCTCATTTGTTTTTGGGAATGAGCAAATGTAGTTATCTATCAATACTCAAATTATTGTTTAAATCTAAAATATCCATCCAAAGACAATACATAGAATATTCAAACTTTGATGTTTAAATCACATGAGTTATGTAAATAACAAAATAGCATAGTATGTGGGTAACATATTTGACTCAAAAAATGTGGAATTTCTATTTCATATATATTGTATAAGATTCACGACTCTTAAGGAACTTCAGGTCCATATGTATGAGTTTCAAAGACTCAATAGCTCTTTCTTATTATTTAATATAGTTCAATAGTGCCTAATTGACTATATTGTTTTGAATAATATATTGTCAAATAATCTTTTCCAGTAGATATGCTATATTTAGTAAATTATGTAGTCAAAATCAAACTAAGTATGAAGTATGAAACAATATAGCTTATATGTACTTTATATAATCCCAAGTCGCAAGAACGTATTTATATTAGAGTTATGAAAAAAAATGTCACCCACATGCTCCAAATAATTAATAAGAGGCAACTAGGTAGGCAGGGAGGCAAACAATACACCTTGACTTATCAGTTATCACTAATAAATCTTGAAAATATTAAAATTTAACAAACTCCTATACATACACATATATATATATATATATATATCCTTACTACTTAAAAAGTGTGGTAGAGGAATAACTGTTAAAAACACAGTTCTTCATTCCTATTGGTCCACGTTAGCTTGGAATAGTAAAATCATTGTGTTTCCATTTGCTTCTCACGTGCTTCTCTCACAGTTTCTTTTCTTCCTCTTTGCCTACTTTCTCCCTCATTCGTTGATTTCCATTGTTGTGCTTTGGAAGCCATAGTTCCGCGCAACCCTTGCCTGTGAAAATCAAAAAATTTCCCCTTAATTCTTCTTCTGCAGACTTAGCTTTTCTTCTATTTTGTTTGCCCCCCATATTCTTCACTTGGTTTATGAGTTCCTTGCGACTGTTGACCGGTGAAGTTCAGATTGCTTTGCGTTTATAATACTTTTGATTATTGGTGACGAATGATGGCAATGGCAAATGTGTTTTCAAATCCTGCTCAACAATCCAATTTCATTTCAGGTATTTATTGATTTGATCAATTACGAGTAAGGCATTTTTGATTTGATCCACGTTAAAATTTTGGGTGTTGAATAATGTTTTGATTTGAAATTTTGGGGTTAATTAGAGATATTCGGGGGTTGAACTAGGGTTTTGATTTGATTTAGTTTCGAGTTTTTGGAGTTGAATTAGGGTTTCGAACTTATTGTTCCGGATTTGTAGGGGTTGGATTAGGGTTTTGATCTGTTTTGGTTTTGATTTTTTGAGGATAGTTCAGTTATGGTTTCAATCAGAGTTTTGAGGTTAATTAGGGTTGAACTCAATTGATTAGGGTTAATTAGTCGGTGCATACGCAACAGGTTCGATTATTTCTCTCTTATTTCTTTTGGTTATTGATTGATTTATCTATTTTTTCATCTCAGAGGTGCGTGCTGGGTTTTCGAAGTTGTTAGGGTTTTCAATTTTAGGGGGATTTTTCGGGGTTGAATGGTATTAATTTAGGGTTTAATTTTTTCGGTTAAAATTAAAGCTTATTATTGTTTCGTTTGAATGATCGATTACGCATTTGGATGAATGAAGGTCCTAAATTTGTGATTGAAGTTCATGAAAAATATTGATCGGAAAGTTACTTGAAGTTTTTATGATGTGGGGTTTTCCAAAAAAAATTAAAGGTTTTCAAGGGGTTTTGATTCATTGTTGAAGTTAATTTTATCAGACTAAATTCTTTGTGGAAGATTTGGTTTTCTAATTTTATTTTTAATTTTATTGAGCACAATGTTTGTTTCCTAATATGGTGGAACATTTGGATTGGTTGTGCTGGCTTACCACTCACCAAGTTGGAGGTCGGAGGTTGGAGGCAGTATATTTGATAATTAAGGTATCATTAGTTTGTATATTTGATTTTTTTAGCATTAGTGTTTCTTACATACATAGGTCCAATATGAGTATTATTTTTGTTTGTTGTTTCTTTATATTTGTTCAGCTTATAATATAAGCTCATGGGTGTTGTCAAATGGTACTTCCCATATTTGGTGCTTTCAATACTGCCTTCTGATATCTTGTTCTTATGAATTTGCTAAATTAAGCACTTGAATCACTTCTAAGAAGCAACGACGTATGATAAAATTATTGTGCAAATGATGATGGAAGATGAAATATTTGAGTTTTTGGATTTTTATGTCACATATTGTACATTTGCTCAATATTTGGACTTCAAAACTTTAACCAAATGGGTGTTATGAGATTTTGAATTTTTGAGACAGTGTTGAAGTTGTCATTTTGAATTTTATATAGCGATTCTATTTTAATTTTTATTTTCTTTTGGCACCTTGAGAGGGTGGTGTACTTGTGTATGTTTTATAGAACTGATTTGGTGAATGATTTCGTTGATTTAGGTTTCATTGTTTGTTTAAAATTTTGGGGTTACTTAGAGATATTCGGGGGTTGAACTAGGGTTTTAATTTGATTTAGTTTCGAATTTTTGGGTTGAGTTAGGGTTTCGCACTTACTGTTCCGGATTTGTAGTGGTTGAATTAGGGTTTTGATCTAATTTGGTTTTGATTTTTTGGGGATAGTTCAGTTATGGTTTCAATCAGAGTTCTGGGGTTAATTAGGGTTGAACTTGATTATTTAGGGTTAATTCAGTTACAGTTTCAAATTTGTGGGGGCTTGAATTAAGGTTTCGATTAAAATTTTGTGCGAATTATTGAGGATTTACTTATGGGAGTTGAATTAGAGTTATTGGCTATATGCTGGTCTATTGACGTGGTGAAGAATAAGTCATGACACAACTGATGAACTGATGGTGTGATAGTACGTATGTTCTAAACACTTTCTTATCTTTTGTTAATTTTTTGTTGTTCTAATTTACTTTGATTCAGAGGTGTTTTTCCTCTGAATCAGATGCAGCCTCTAAAGTTGTTTGATGGAGTGAAATTTGGTTTAAATTACATGCATTTAGGGTTCTATTTTACATTCATCTCATTCAACTTTAATTCATCAAATTCATTTAGCCATTTAGAGTCTAAAATCTCATTCAACTTTAAATCATCAAATTCATTTAGGCATTTAGTGTCTAAATTTGGAAAGAAAAAAAATGCTTTACATTCATCTAATTCATTGAATTCTGATCATTTAGTCCAATGTCGCTGGAAGGCTTCAGGTTTTGACTAATAAAGGTTTTGTTGTTGTTATTGTTGTTGTTGTTGTTGTTGTTGTTGTGTTGTTATCCTTTTCGCTGTCATTGTGGTTTGTATTCAAATTGGGGCGTGTTTTGGGTTTGATAGGAGCAACTTAAAGAGAGGGAGTAATCGGTGCATGAAATTGAGAGGAAGGATGTAAGAGCAAGATCATGAGTTACATGCACTGAGATTGGATAGTAAAGAGGTTAGTTTGGTTAACTTATTGAATTGGTTTATTCGTTCTTAACTCTTATTGTTGTTTGTTTAAATTGACTAGAAGTTCGTTTATTGAATTCTCTGTATATAGGCTCGGGCTATGTATGATCTTCTGAGGCAGAAGGAAAAAAAACTAAGAAATTGCAAACTTCTGGTAAGTACATGCCTTTCCATGTCTTTTTGGTATTTCTATAATAATTCAAAAATTTCATGACACAGACCAGATGATATAGAAGCTTTGTGGCTTGCAATAGTATGTAAAAAAGCTTAAAACAGTAGAAAAAAATAGAGGATTCTTAGCTTCGTGGCTTGCCCTTTAAGTTCAGGAGCTAAAATTAGTTCAGTAATGAATATTAGCTTTGAGAAATTTTCTTGATAGAAAACAAGATAGAAAAATACAACATTGAATGAATTAATCAAAAGAATCAATGTAAGCTATGAGTTACAAGCTGGATGTGATTGGTTGCTATGAGTTATAGCTGCTCTCTGGTTGGTCAGGAGTTTGACTCATTTTAGTAGTCATAATTAATTTTGAAAAGGAGTTTTAATACTTGCATTTGTTAATTTCCAGCTGGTTCTTGAGGCGTGTGATTGATTGAAGAAGATGACACCTTAATTAAGTGGTTCTTACAATAGGACTCTGGCAGTAAAATTCTCTGTAATCATTCAATTTTTCCTTTATCTCTTTATTGTTGTATTGTTGTGTTCTTGTATATTAGTGATGTCTTTTTTTAAGGTGAATATAGTTAACAACTTATTTTTCTAATTTCATTTTACATGACAGAAGCTATTGATTGTAACAGCATCTTGTTAGTGTTGATAGAGTTCAAAGACAGTGTCATAGGTTAGCAAGATCATAGTATTCACAGCTAAGGAAAAACTTCAAAGACAGTGTGATTGAAGTGATTAATGTGTGCATTGGGTGTGAGCGAGGGGGATTAATGGAGCGATATTGAGTTTTTTGAGATAGTTTGATAGACTTAACAATAGTGAATGCTTAGATTGTCTATTGGTTTTTATAGTTTGTTGGAGATTATTATATAATTTTCTAATTTAGAATTTGTAGACAAAAGATCCATTATGTGTCCTTTTGAAGAAGTATGGCTTATGTTAGCTATGTTCTATTACCTTGGATTTGTATTTGGTACCTTTGAAATGTATTGATTAGAAATTAGCTATTGTGGTACCTGTAAATATTTTCTTCTGTTTTTATTGATGTAGCTAGAGGGGTTCGAGGAGTTTGTTGTTTAAGGTAAGGGGTTGATGATACTTTTGATTGATCTAATAAAACAAAGGACTGATACAGTGATATACCACATGAATACCTAATTTGCATTGATTTTAATTTAATTAACATCTATTAATTTTACTTTGATTCCTTTTTTAAAATTAGTTTCTGGGTTCATCAATATTGTTTAATTAATTAAGTGGTGTTTATTTCTTTATTTCAAATCATGAAATATTTGGTGATTAGTTTACTTAAGTAAAGTTGTATTTTTGTGTGATTATGTAATTAATTATATGGGTTGTTCAATAAACTGTTTTTAAATGTTGTGATAAGCATGGAAGTTTTGTACCATGAGTAGCTAGCAATTATGAAATGAATTAGTTAGTAGTTCTAATTTTGACAGAAACTTTATGCTATTGAATTAGAAAATTTGGTTTTATGGGAGATAGGTTGACACATTGATGTATGTGTTTTATGTTGTGTTTTTCCCTCATTTTCGGTTGATTCTTGTGCTAAATAGTTAAGTTTGTGGCTTTGTTTTGATTAAATAACGTCTTTCGATGTTAAGTTATGTTTTGGAACGGTTTTAGCATCTTTAGTTGACTTTTAGAACCTTTTACAGTTATTTTATACTCTTTCGGTTATTACACGTGGTTTTCGGTTTTGTTTTATATGTTATAGGAGCGTAATAGGGAGTTATGAAGTCGTTAGAAGCTAAAACGAGTCAAAATATACTAGTCTCGGGATGCGTGTCAAGTCACAAAAAGTCATGAACGAGACTCGAAGAATTAAGCAAAGAAATAATGAAAACCGTCAAAATATAGCCAAGCTTAAACCATGCGGGCGCAGCCTTTAAAAGCTTCCCTGTTCTATGCGGGCGCAACATAAAACAGCAGCTTCAGAAGTCCCAAAATACACTAGCTGCGGGCGCAAGGAACAAATGCATTTTGTTCTATGCGGGCGCAGGTCGCCGTTTTTTTTAGCCCGATTTTTCTCTTTGTGTGGTTTTGCTTCGTGGGTTTTAATTAATTAAAAACCTAAATACTATATATATTGAATGTAAAGGGGGCACGACTCTACCTAGTTTTTATCATATTTTTAGACATAGGAATCCAAAATTAATTATTCTCTCTAGAATTTTAGGATTAATTACTTTGTTCTTGAATTCAAGCTTTCAATCAATGCCAATTCAATCTTTATTTTGGTAATCTCTATCCTTATGCTTTTTAATTCTTTTAGTTTCATGATTCTTTTAAATTTCTTAGTTTTTAGTTTAGATTAATTAGTTTTGCTATTTTGGTTCTTACTTTAGTTTTATTAGTAATTAATTTAGTTTTAATTAACTCTTTATTCATGATCATGTTGTTTGATTTCAATTTTGCTTTTGTTCCCTTAATTATGAGTGAGTAGTCGTTTTCTCTAGGGTTAGGGGATCTATTATCATGACTTGAATTTAAATTAAGTTTTCTAATTAGTTCTTGGCTTCTAATTGAATTCCTATTATTGATTTCTAGTGATTGCAATAAAATTGTGGCCAGATTTAGTTGTAAGTTAGGTTATTGTTGAAATCGAGGCCGAGAGGTAAGATTACCACAATTAGACCACTGAATAACAGGCAAAAACGAATTTATGCGAGTGAGAGCGGGTAAAAGAGTTTTGAGGGAGTCTAAGTTCGAGAGAATTAGTGAACCCTAGTTCAATAAATGCCAATGAATTGATTAGTGAGCGTTAATTGAGTTTATTGATTGATCATAGTGAACCGATAGCCCTAGGTTTCCATTAATAGAGTTTAATCGTTATTTTCCCGTCATTTCCTTAGTTTCAATTCTTAGTCTTCTTTGTTTTAGAAATCATTTACCGAAATTTCCACCAAGGCCCATTACACGCTTTAGGCTTTTTAGAGCTAGTAGAATTTAATAGGTCCCCTGAGGATTCGATCCCTTCTTCCCTAGCTATATTAGTTAGAGTTGTTCGGTTACTTTTGAGAGGTGTGCGACAACCTGCATCAAATTTTGGCGCCGTTGCCGGGGAAGCAATTTTTAATTCTATTAGTCGGGTTTAAAGTGTTCTTTTATCTTTATTTGCGGTTTTATTTTGTCACCTCAAGGAACCTTCACGTTCTTTGAGGTAGTTTTCATTTCGGTTTCGACTTTCGATTGTGTGTAGGTATTAGGTTGTATGTCGGTTTGGATTGATCCTGAACCGGAAAGATGGTTGCATAAGAGGAGTCGCCGAAGGAAGTGGAGATCACGAAGAAGCATCCTTTCTGAACGAACACTTTTTGATTGNTGATTTGACACAATTATTTGCTGAGTTGAACATTTCCGATAGTTCAGACAAAGAGGAAGAGATGTCAGGATCATAGTTCAACGAGAATAACCCACCACGGGATGGTGCACCACTGCCGCCACCACCACAAGCAAGGTCCTTAAAAGACTATTCTCAGCCGAGTTCTGCAATAGTGGGAGGCGGATACCGAGTCCCTAATATAGAGGCCCTGAATTTCGAATTGAAGCCAGCTTTGGTGAACATGGTGGAAAGGAATCGNTGGTTGAAAGAAATCAGTTTGCAGGCACAATGAAAGAAGATCCGAACTTACATTTGAATAACTTCATTCAGTACTGCAATACAATCAAGCAAGCTGGTGTATCTCAAGATTACATACGACGTACGATGTTTCCATTTTCATTAAAGGAGAAAGCTCGATCTTGGTTGAATAGTCTAAACATGGATACTATTAATAGTTGGGATGACTTGGCTCTTGCTTTTCAAAGGAAGTACTATCCTCCAGAGAGAACTGCACAACTTAGGAGTCAAATCACGAATTTTAACCAAGAAACAGATGAAACTCTTTATGATAAATGGGAGAGATTTAAGGATTTATTGAGAATGTACCCTCACCATGGACTTGAGAAGTGGTTTTTAGTGCAATCATTCTATAATGGTTTGGGTAATGAGAGTAGAACTTTGCTTGATTCTGCTGCTAGTGGTCGATTTATGAACCAAGAAGTCAATGCTGCTTATGATTTAATTGAGGAGATTGCTATTCATAATTCTCAATTTTGTAATCCTAGAGGACATGCTAAGAGAGGAGGAAAACATGTGATAAATGACAAATATGAGAGTTTGGCTTCATAAATCAATGCAATTCATGAGAAGCTAGACAAAATAAACACATCATCCTCCAATCCAATGACGGTAGCTGCAATGGCCGCACATTTGGGAGCTACAGATGTCTTTTGTGATTTATGTGGTTCTTTTGGGCATAGTATGCAAGCATGTCATAGTTCTATGGAGCAAGTATGTGCATTTCAAGCTTACAAGAATAACCCATTTTCCAACACCTACAATCCTGGTTGGAAAGATCATCCATACTTCTCCTACAAGAATACTAGCAATGTTCAAAATCCGCAGCAGCAGCCACAATGTACAAGAATACTAGCAATGTTCAACGGTTTGCTCCACCTCAACCACCGGGTTTCAGTAGACCACCACCTCCAGCACCACTCCCAGCACCTCCACAACCATCTAGCAATGACTATTCAGAACTGAAGAACATGATGATGCAGATGCAGAAAGCCATGGAAGCTATGCAGGCCCACAATCGACAATTGGAGACTCAAGTAGCACAAATTGCTCAATCATCAGCACAAAGGCAACAAGGCCAACTTCCTCCTCAACCTACTCCATCAAATGCTTCATCAAGCAATCCACCTCGTGATCATTGCAATTCCATTGCAACAAGGAGCGGTACTTACTATGAAGGTCCTAGAATGCCTGATGATGATGCTAACAGGGCTGCAGATGGAACACAGAAGACTAATTCGGTTGTTATTGAAGATCTTGAGGAAATAGCTGTAGAAAAGGAGAAGGAAGCATCAAAGAAGCAAGGTCCAGCAGCAGATTCAGTTACCGATATGATTCCTCCATCAAAGGTGCCATTACCCTTTCCGAACAGGGTAACCAGGAGTAAGAATGATAATCACTTTCATAAATTCCATGACATAGTTAAAAATTTGCAAGTTACTGTGCCTTTCACTGATTTAATTACTCAAGTGCCTACTTATACTAAATTTTTGAAAGATATTTTAAGCAGGAAACGTGAGTTGAATGTAACAGAGACAGTTGCACTCACCGAGGAGTGCAGTGCGATCCTTCAAAATAAATCTCCTCCTAAGTTGAAGGATCCAGGCAGTTTTTCAATTCCATGTAATATAGGTCCTTTATTTATTGATAAGGCTCTATGTGATTTGGGAGCTAGTGTAAGTGTGATGCCCTTATCAATTTGTAAGAAGCTTGACATGGGAGAACTTAAATTTACTAATGTTACTTTGCAGATGGCGGATAGAACTGTAAAATACCCTAATGGTGTTTTAGAAGATGTACCTGTTAGGGTAGGAAAACTTTTTATTCCTGTTGACTTTGTTGTCCTTGATATTGATGAGGATGCTCATATCCCCATCATCCTAGGTAGACCTTTCCTACATATTGCACGTGCCGTCATTGATGTTAAAAATGGAAGTTTAACTCTTTCTATAGGGGATGACAAAGTAACATTTAATCTTAATAATGCAATGCAAAATCCCATGATAGAACAATCATGCAATGTAGTTTACACTTTTAATGAGATTGTTCATAATGACTTGCCTCGATCCCCTGCTAAAGATCTTCTGGAGGCCTCTCTGTGTTTGGATTCTATTGCAGGTGAAGGAGATAGTGATAATAATGAGACGTATCAGAATCCAAAGAAAAAGAAATCGCGCCCTAAGAAGCGTCGGAAACCTCGAAAGTCATCCCCACATGCTTGTAAAGTGAAGAAAACAAATAATGAGGTTCCTAGCAAGGAACATGGGGTATTTGAACAAACAATAACCCCAAATTGCTTTGGGTGTTTAACTACATGGGGCTCACGTTCACTCTTTGATCCACCTTGTGTTCTAAGGTAATTACGGTCATNGACCTTAAACAAGCGCTTTGCGGGAGGCAACCCGTAGGTTAGTAGTTTCTTTCTCCCTCTAGCAATGAGGACATTGCTAAGTTCGGCTTGGGTGAGGTAAGTATTTTATTGCTTTCCTATTTTATTAGTTAATTTTATTGCTTTATTAGCTTAGTTTTATTGCTTTCTTAGGACTGTTGCATGGTTTATACCATTCGTTAGGAATGTGAGTTTACATGTGACCAAAAAGATTGTACTGTTTTCTTAGGTTTAATTTTAGAGAGAATTGGCTTAATGGATTATTCGTGTTCCAGTTGATTTTTATTGTCGGAATTGACTACTTCTGTACCCCTGTGCTTATTTTGAAAACTTTATGACTCTTGACTGCGGATGGATCCACATGTGTGATTTGTTGGCTATGACTTGAATTTGATTGCTTGATTCCCTTTTATTGGTCAACTCTTCTCAACCTTGCTTGGGTCTTGGACTTGAACTGCGTTAATGGGAGGATTTGAGCCACTTTTGAATATAAATTCATTCATATTTTCTTTTCATGTGTGCTTAGTTCCTGGTGTAATTATGATCTTGGGTTTGACTTTGGATTCTAGTAGCTTTAATTGTGGATTTTGTGTATGTTGCGCATGATAAAAGGCTCTCATTTCTTCTTTTGAGCTTCAGAATTTCATTTCCCACATTTAAATTTTCCCTTGATCCCATGTTTTGAGCTTTTATCCCTTTCATTTGTATTTTAGCAACATTACAAGCCTTATTAGCCTTGCTACATAATTCATTATATGCCCAGACTTGGTTTGGGGGAGTTGAAGTGGTTGTGATGTTGTTAAAGTAACTATTGATGGTTGTTAATGGAGTATTGTTGGTGAAATAGTTGGAAATGTTGTTAGTGAAGATTATTTAACTAAATGTTTCACATTTAAGGCTTTGCATACCAATGTCTAGGCTGTTGCAAATTAATTGAAAAGTTATATTTTATTCATGGTCTAGTTATGTATGTGTGATGATTTTGTTTATTGTTTATTGAATTCTAAGCGAAAACAAATCATTAAGAGTCGTGAAACTATGTTTTATTATGCATGAAAAATAAAGTGAAAAATAATAAAAGCATAATAATTTGCAAAAGTATAAAAGAAGTGAAAAGTTGAATTTCTTAAATTAAGAAAAAGTTTAAAGTTTGTGAAGTAGTGGTTGGTGATTGAATTATGAGATTTATGGTGTTGATGTGAAATATAAAGAAAAGTTTGGTTTGATTTTGTTGAATTGGATGTTGGAGAATGTTGACGATTGCTTTGGAGTTGTTGACGGATTTCCTTGATTCTATATGCGTATGCACCGCATTCCACCACATTATCCCAATTTTTATCCTACCCATTATCCTAGCCACGTTACAAGCTTATTGTTAAGTGAATCCTTTGTCATGGTCGTAGAGTATTAATTACATTCCGAGTCGACATTTAGGATGAGTGGATACCCTCAAACACTTGCATGAGGTGTGAGATGCGGGTTTCGGGTCCTTAAAATTGCATTTAAACACATTTTGCATTGCATTCCACATTTGGTTGGGAGGTGAGGGTTAGAGCTTCATTGTTATAAGCTCATCATAAATTGTGTGGAGTGACAACCCGTGAGCTACTCTAGTCATCGATTCATTAAACTTGCTTGGTTGGTTTTGTTTGACCCGTATTTAAGAAGGGCGGTAATTGGGTGCTTGATTGGCTAGCCTTGATCCATGTGTCTTCGGATGTTCTCTTGAGTTATGATGCCTATTTTGTTTTTATGGGGTGTAGTCGATTACGTTGTGTTTTGCTCGGGATGAGCAAAGGTTCGGTTTGGGGGAATTTGATATACGTGTTTTATGTTGTGTTTTTCCTTCATTTTCGGTTGATTCTTACGCTAAATAGTTAAGTTTGTGGCTTCGTTTTGATTAAATAACGTCTTTCGATGTTAAGTTATGTTTTGGAACGGTTTTAGCATCTTTAGTTGACTTTTAGAACCTTTTACGGTTATTTTATACTCTTTCGGTTATTACACGTGGTTTTCGGTTTTGTTTTATATGTTACAGGAGCGTAATAGGGAGTTATGAAGTCGTTAGAAGCTAAAACGAGTCAAAATATACTTGTCTCGGGATGCGTGTCAAGTCACAAAAAGTCATGAATGAGACTCGAAGAATTAAGCAAAGAAATAATGAAAACCGTCAAAATATAGCCAAGCTTAAACCATGCAAGCGCAACCTTTAAAAGCTTCCCTGTTCTATGCGGGCGCAACATAAAACAGCAGCTTCAGAAGTCCCAAAATACACTAGCTGCGGGGGCAAGGAACAAATGCATTTTGTTCTATGCGGGCGCAGGTCGCCGTTTTTTTTAGCCCGATTTTTCTCTTTGTGCGGTTTTGCTTCGTGGGTTTTAATTAATCAAAACCTAAATACTATATATATTTAATGTAAAGGGGGCACGACTCTACCTAGTTTTTATCATATTTTTAGACCTAGGAATCCAAAATTAATTATTCTCTTTAGAATTTTAGGATTAATTACTTTGTTCTTGAATTCAAGCTTTCAATCAATGCAATTCAATCTTTATTTTGGTAATCTCTTTCCTTATGCTTATTAATTCTTTTAGTTTCATGATTCTCTTTAATTTCTTAGTTTTTAGTTTAGATTAATTAGTTTTGCTATTTTGGTTCTTACTTTAGTTTTATTAGTAATTAATTTAGTTTTAATTAATTCTTTGTTCATGATCATGTTGTTTGATTTCAATTTTTCTTTTGTTCCCTTAATTATGAGTGAGTAGTCGTTTTCTCTAGGGTTAGGGGATCTATGGTCATGACTTGAATTTAAATTAAGTTTTCTAATTAGTTCTTGGCTTCTAATTGAATTCCTATTATTGATTTCTAGTGATTGCAATAAAATTGTGGCCAGATTTAGTTGTAAGTTAGGTTATTGTTGAAATCGAGGCCGAGAGGTAAGATTACCACAATTAGACCACTAAATAATAGGCAAAAATGAATTTATGCGAGCGAGAGCGGGTAAAAGAGTTTTGAGGGAGTCTAAGTTCGAGAGAATTAGTGAACCCTAGTTCAATAAATGATAATGAATTGATTAGTGAGCGTTAAATGAGTTTATTGATTGATCATAGTGAACCGATAGCCCTAGGTTTCCATTAATAGAGTTTAATCGTTATTTTCCCGTCATTTCCTTAGTTTCAATTCTTAGTCTTCTTAGTTTTAGAAACCATTTACCGAAATTTCCACCANAAAATTTCCACCAAGGCCCATTACACGCTTTAGGCTTTTAGAGCTAGTAGAATTTAATAGGTCCCCTAAGGATTCGATCCCTACTTCCCTAGCTATATTAGTTAGAGTTGTTCAGTTATTTTTTAGAGGTGTGCGATAACCTGCATCACACATAGATGGTGCATTATAGACTTTCGATACTATCCGAAAAAAGGATGTGAGCAAGGTTGAATGCCGGAGTTAATTGTGTATTTGTGTTTGATATTAGTAATAAATAGGAGTAATAATAATTAGGCATTTATGCATTGTTTCAGTATTTGGCTGTGGGATCAAATTGAGTTGATTTGTGAATTTTAATCCGTAGGAAACGTACACACAATTGTGTCTTTTTTACTCATTCTCCAAAAATTTACATAGTATCAATCTATATATTTTGCACTAATTAAGATATTATATATATTCAAGACTTTTAATTTATCTAAAAAACAATAACGATACTTCTTATGCCAGCAAGCAACCCTAGCCTCTTGCATATGACCTTTTCATAATTCTCAACCTATTGCAAGAACTAGCAAACATCTCCCATGGAACATCTCCTACCATCATCCAATCTCCATCTTTGTCTTCATAAGTTGGTTCACAATCATTGCTAAAGGCTTCTTTATTCGATAATTTGAACATTTCTACTAACGCCTTCAAGAGTTCCTTGTAATATTTGTATAGTTTAAGATCTATCTTTCGGAGATATGGAGCACCATCCATGATAACCTTCACATACATCATTCTTGTGGATACTTCTCTTTCTTTTGTGACTTGAAGGCAATTTTTTCTGTAGGACCGAATTGGAGGCCACCTAATAGCTTGCACCTTAGATAGATGGACGGCATGACAATCTTCAATTCATGAAGTTGATTCCTCATTAGTTTCTGAAAATGATCTTTTCTTTTCGGAATCAGTTTTATTTTTCGATAACCCTAATCTCAACTCTGTATCCTCGTGGCTTAAGTTTGCGCTATTCTTTTCCATGGCTTATTTGATATTCTCAACAGAAGGCGAAATATAAATTTGTGTATGTTAGAAATTTAGAAGGCAAAGTAAATTGTAGTTGTTTTTGGTGAAATTGGTTTTTGAATGAATTAGATGCACATAACTAACAAGTTATTTATACTAACAAGGAAATGTATAGATGTGGATCTTGTGAGAGAACATGAGCTGTACTTTGCCTTCTAATTGGAAGACAAGATTAATTAAACCATTACTTGGATGTCCCTTGCACATGCACTTGTTTGATGCCCATTACATTTGGTATTTCAGAGTTCAAAACTAAATTCATGTCGTTTTTGGCTTGTTATTTTAGTGCAGTTTTTCTCAATTTATTTTAGTAAATTTTGAGACTTTATATTATTTTTATTTTTGTTCAATCCATTTCATTTTCAAAAAATATGATCTCTGAATTAGCGAATAAAAACACCATTTAAAATTTTAATTCAATATAATTAGTGAGAGGACATTAGACATTTGATTGAAAGCTAATTATTAGCCCCCATTCCAAAACAAATGAAGAATGATTTTCTTCTATCAACAAAATTGCCCAGGCTGTAAATGCTAAATAATGAACAAACTCACAAAGGGAGGTTATTGTAAATTATATAATGATGAAATAATAATGATGGTTGATTTCAAGTTCACAAAGCAAGGTTATTGTATATAGTTGTGTTGGATATGCAAGCTGTTTTTTCTCTGGTCTTTTGCAGGTGTTCTGTTCTGCAGTTTGGGTGTTGTGGTGAGGTTGGTGTTGAGGAGGTTTTGTGCTGTTCTGCAAGAGTTGAGCTCCCAGTTTGATGGGTTGGGGTTACCCTGGCCTGTGTTACTGATAAAGTGACTGCAGTCTGTTGGTTTTGTTTGGCTGTTTCAGGGTGTTTTGATAGTTTACAGTCTCAGTTTTGGTTGCTCAGACTGCAGGATTAATGCAGTTTGTGCTGGGTTTTGCTTTGTTGTTTTGGAGGCGTTGTTCTGTTTGGTCTGCTGTGAGCTGGCTGTGTTGTGTGCAGTCTACACCCTGAGGTGCAGAGGTGTGTAGATGTATTTGACAAAGCTCCTTTTGTTGTTTCACTTTTACCCCAAATCCAAAGCATGAAAGTTTCTCCAGGTTTGATTCTGCTAACTTGTTAATTTTTTTTTCTACATGTCGATTCTGTCTGAGATGTTCCCTTTTCCTCATTACTTGTCATGTGCTTGTGTTTCTTCACAAATGATATTTAACAATTTAGTGTAGTACTTTACATATGCTGCATAACATAAGTTTTTAAGAGACATGGGATGGACATGGTGAAACTGTATTCATGTGGTATATCACTGTATCAGTCCAATTTTGATTTATTGGATTGTTGAAATGAATGACACTTATTTTGATTTAGAAGCAGCAATTATCTTCCCTAATTCCTAGAAAACCGAAGTGCTTACATTTGATTGCTCCTTTAATCGATTTTCGTCCTTGTTCACACTCCACACCTTGTGAAGATGAGAAACATGGATTGACATGAATAGTTTGTTGTTACAGCATGATGATCTCTCAGATTAAGTGGTAACAAAGTACGATGGAAACTGCAGTTCTTAATGGCAGCTGATGTGGCTCAAGGTGCATATTGTGTTATAAAGATAAGCGGAATCCAGAGTCACCATTGTCGTGCAGCTGCTGTGGCTTCAAAGTATTTGAATCTTGATTATTTTCTTGTATTACTTATCTCTAAGGTTCAACTATTAAATTCAAAAAAAAAATTGTTTATGCTTTATTTTTATATTTGTTGCAATATGTGATTATGTAGGACTGTAATTTAATATCTATTGTGTTTAGGCTCTTTTGGATAAGGAACTTGTATCAAAAGAAGAATATGTCAAAAATTGGAAGTGTCGTATGATGATGCCATCTTTTTGTTACATATATAATTTACATATTATGGTGAGCATTTTGCTGCTGTTTAATGAGTCTTTGATGTATATGCTGCCAAGTGCTGACCTAACCTCCCAGGCTCCCATCCTCTTCCTTCTTTTGGTTGTGATTAGTTTCCTTTTAGTAGATGCTGATTTTGTACACCTATGTGAAAAAAAGCATCCAGTAACAACGAAACAACTAACTGTTGCTATATCCAGCAGACATATCAAAAACAATCGTCCAATGCTAAAACTGATGACATATAAACAATTGTAAACATATTTTCAAATCGATTCTAATTTGAAACTTGAATAATCTATTCGTAACTGTGATGATATAATAAAAAGCTAAAATTACAATACATAAGAACTTGTTGTATAATCTATTCGTCACAACTAGTATTGGGAAAGGGTATCTTAATCTTATGTGCTTAAGTTGGAAGTATTATAAAACAAGCACATCGTAAAAGCTAATCAATGAACCACACACCAATTATAATTTAATCTTCAATCAATCTCAATTTTGTGAAATATATACTCCCTCTGTTCCACTAAATTCCTACCACTTCTACTTTTCACGTTTGCCAATGCACAATTTGTATGCTAAATATCTTTAGTTTTACATTAGTAAAAATCATAAAAATTGGATTTTTAATAATCTACTCATTAAGATGATTCAAACTAGATCCCACTTGACTATATCCACTTTTATATATTGGCGTGAAAGTAGAAGATTCTCACAATTTGTGAATAGTAACAGTTTTCCTTATGGTAGGAATTTAGTGGAACGGAGTGAGTATATAAACATCAAAGTAATTAAGACATTAGCTATGGAAAATCAAGCAATTATTAAGCAATCATAATTCATAAATTCCCATTATTACGATCCAAATTAAATCCGGTAACATGAGCATATAGGTAGTAATAGTTGAATCCTAACATAACTCATGTATAATGACCAGCAAAAGAAATGCATGTAAAATAACACGTGTATGAAAGTTGAGGTTCATGACACGGTTTAATAATTTGGAATTAGAATATGTCAAATGGGAATGCTAATTTTTATAACTTTATTATTATTATTATTATTATTATTATTATTATTATTATTATTATTATTATTATTATTATTATTTTAACGCATAAGATTGGGCAGTATTATATCATGAGCAAGGATTTATTCGTTTGTTAATGGGTTCTTAATTATTAGTCAATTAATAAAACTATCAACTAACATTATTTGACTGTAAAAAATTGGATGGAGTACATAACATCATCAAAAAATTTAAACATTTGCACTCATTTACTAGCAATCGATTAAACCAAATAAAGGTGATACAGGCCAATACAAAATTTTCTTCAAACAAATAACCACTAAATCCTTACACACAGAACAATGACTCCAATACAGTGCAAGTCATAAAAATTTAACAATCTTAATCCTTCTATATTAAACGATTAATCCACTATATACAAACATTACTCTCTTAAGAGAGCCACATAAGAGCACCAATAAACTGCAAACTAACTTTCCAATGTCCAAATCAGAATACTAAATACAAATTTTCTCTAAAGCAAATTAATTTACCATGATTAGATCTAACTTTATTCTTTAATTAAACAAAGACAAACAACAAACAAGCTATTCACAATCACCGTAATTTGACTGCATAAACAATACGGTACTGATACTAGGTATGAGTAAATATTAGAGCAAAGTTAATGAATAAAAGTGTATGGGGAATCCAAGTACAAAACTATAAGTATACAAGCAACAAAAGAAAAGAGGAAGTAAATCTCCACAGTTGGAAAAGGACTAACACTAGAAGGCGCACATATCACATACAGGGGTGGAGGTAGCACAGTAGCACCCGATGCACGTGCTACCCCCTTTAAAAAAAATCAGCTTTAATTAAAAAAAACATACCCGTGTGAGAGTGAGAGGCTGAGAGCCCCAAATCAGCAAACCAACCCCAAAACCCTAACTTTCTCTCTCTTCTCGAGTTCTCTCATTCTCTTAATCAGTTAATTGCCGTTCTTCTCACAATCGCCCCAAATCAGCAAACCAACCCCAAATCATCACCAATTTCTTCGTCCTTCACTCCTTCGAATCTTCTTCAGCCAACGTTCTTCTTCTTCTTCGTGGGCTTCGACTCTTCCGACAGTTGCTCGACTCTTTGTGGGTGATTTCGTGAGTGGGTGACCGGTATTCCGGCAATTCTACGAATCTTCAACTCAAGATCCAAAGGTTTCATCTTTTTTAGGTAATTTCATGATTTTTTGTTTTGATTTTGTTATTTAATTGGTTTTATGTTGTGGGTTAATGATATTTGGTGTTTTTTGATTTAAAGTTTTGATTTTTACTTGAGTTTATGACATTTGGAAATGAACAAGTTTAGAACTTTATTAATGTTGTTTGTAGTTTTGAATTCTTCTTCGTTCCGTTCTTCTTCTTCTGCGTGGGCTTCGACTCTTCCGGCAGTTCTTCGACTCTTCATGGGTGATTCCGTGAGTGGGTGACCGGTATTCCGGCAGTTCTTCGACTCTTCAACTCAAGATCCAAAGGTTTCATCTTTTTTAGGTAATTTCATGTTTTTTTGTTTGATTTTGTTATTTAATTGGTTTTATGTTGTGGGTTAATGATATTTGGTGTTTTTTTGATTTAAAGTTTTGATTTTTATTTGAGTTTTTGACATTTGGAAATGAAAAGTTTAGAACTTTATTAATGTTGTTTGTAGTTTTGAATTTTAAGTTATTGTTTTTGTGATTATAAGAAATTAAATTTGCAGATTTTATTAGGTTATTATGTTTGATTGTATGAAATTATTCCAGAACTTTACTTGTATCACTAGGAATTTCTTAACGATGATTGATTTGCTTGTTAATTAATCTGATTTAGTGTTTAGTCATGTATAATCTGATTTTGTTAATCTCATTTTGTTAATTAATCTGATTTTATCATGTTAATTAATCTGATTTAGTCATGTTTAAAGTTGTTTAATTTGATTTGTGATGTTTTAATTTGTATTGACACTTAAACTTCACTAATAAAATTCAATAAGACAACAAGTCAAGAATAATGAACTAATCTAAATTAATTGCATATCATAATTTTCAGAATCATGAAAAGAAAATATGGAAAAGATATTTCAAGTTTTTTCTCAAAAGAGAAACGAACAGAACTTAGACAAGGTTATTAGATATAAAAGATGATAGCATTGTAAATTGGTTTCAAAATATGAAAACCCGAAGAGAGCAACTTTAATTTTTATTACTCATTTTATTAACTTAAACTTTCATTAGTCGTTGTATTAACTTTAATGTAAGTTTAATTTGTAACTTTTTTATTTATGAACCGAATTGATGAATCAGATTTTTTAGTTGTTAAACCGAATCGATTTATCCGAACATCGAAATTTTTGGAGTGCTACACCTAATTGAAATTCCTGGATCCACCCCTGATCACATAAAGATCAAACTTCACGGTACACTAAGAACAAATTAAAACAAAATCAAAGGATGAACATAACCAACCATTATCAATGGCTCCAATAATCATATTCATTGTACACTAAGAGCAAATTTGTCAAAAGAGATTCATTAATTAAAGGAATTATTGATGAGAAATTGATTAACGGAAAAATTGAAACAATTAATTTTTAATAAAATTCATATCAAATTAATACCATTGAAAACATACTCTAAACATTAAGAGAAATCAGTGTTTCTCGGGAAAGAATGTAATTTACAGAATATAATTTATAATAATATAAGTAATAGATGATTGGATGGAATAAAGCAGTAAAAACTAAAAATATGAAGATATGAGATAAAAGTGAGAGAAGTGGGAAGGGGAATTTACCGGGAAACAAAAGAGACGATAAAAACTTTAATGCATCTATTAATCAACTCTATTGAAGATTCCCAATAAATGATGTTAGCACAAGATCCCCAATATATATTATATAACAAATTTAAATTTGTTTTGAATGTAATTTGAGAAGGAGCTCAATAAAATACCCATGTCATGTGTTTTTCAATACCCTTACCAACCCATAAGAGCAATCACGAAGCTTCCTGGAGAACAAAAAATGCAGACTTGAAATACCTCTTTTAGTTTTGCTCCTTAAAACTGGCCCATAACTTCAAAAATTATTGTGGAAAATTTAGGATTTGAAATATCGTAAATTTTTAACGTAATGTCTGCATGTGTTTTTCAAAGGTTGTGTGAAAATTTGAATAGCAAATTCAAAGTGGTTTGCTACATATGAGCATCTGAAGTAGTCGTAGTATAAGTGTTTATATAATACGAGGAATTCCTAATTAATAACAGTGATACATATAGGTAAATATATCATAATGGATCGAAAAAGGAAAATCGAAAGCATCATATGATATAGATAAGATGTGATATGATATTTTTAAATTATAATATATTGATACTAGGAGTTTGCGTGATATGATATATATACTTGTTAAATACGGGTTTTGGCCGCACCCGTCAACGATAGGGAGTTCACATTACAAAGCTTCAGAGATTCCACTTTAAAACCATATGACAATAAGAGGAGTAACTCCTCAGTCTACAGCATAAATGACATTAGGTAGCACCCCGCCATAAAGTTTTACAAAAAAGATTCAAAGTGTTTCCTTAGACAATATGTAACACTTTTTAAGTGAAGTATTTGCTCATGATACATATTTTCAAAGGTAAATTACTTTGGTAACACTTTTTGAAATATGCTATAGCATTTTGAAAGTGTTACGTTGAATACTGTAAGTAATACTTGTTATACTTTTAATATCAGATCCGTTAACCTTAGTCACACTTTCATAAACATTATGTATCATATTTATAACTTTATGAAACACTAAAGTAGTACTAAAGTAACACAATATTTAATATTATGTAACATTTATCGATGAACATATGTAACACTTTTTTT
The DNA here is from genome assembly GCA_016808085.1 of Suaeda aralocaspica. NCBI lineage: Eukaryota > Viridiplantae > Streptophyta > Magnoliopsida > Caryophyllales > Amaranthaceae > Suaeda > Suaeda aralocaspica. The sequence continues at coordinate 80,488 of PYUH01000264.1, read as the reverse complement.
ATGTAAAAATAATAATATTTATTATTAATTTTATGATGATGATGATTGTGGTGATTTTGACTTCGATGATGATGGCTTTCGTAATAATAATAATAATAATAATAATAATAATAATAATAATAATAATAATAATAATAATAATAATAATAATAATAATAATAATAATAATAATAATAGCTGATTAATATATAAATCAAATAGTTACGTGTTAATACACCCCACTCATTTCTAAACATAAACTGAAGATACTCATTCAAAGGCATTTGAATTAAAATAATTAAATTAAAAATATCCATAAAAAAATGATTTAATCTAAATACTAGTCTCAAAGTATTCCTAAATGTGTAAGACCTTCATTAATTTCTCCATCTTCAATGTTGTTGCTCACTTGCTTACGTTGCCTATTGCTTCTTGATGCTTTACTCCAACGAATAGTCATGATCATTATCTGGGCCCTAAAAGAAATAAAAAAAAAATAGCAAAAATATATAGTAGGAATAATCTACAAAGACAACAACTTTTTGTGGGTGGGATATCTAGCTAGTTTCTGTAAGAATGTTTGTTGGTTGATTGAATAGTTCTGATGATAGGATGAATGGTGTACACTAGCAAACTCATATAGTTACACTTACACTCTTAATAATTTATTTAGTAAAAACATAATTTAATTTAACTAATGCTGCTCTTGATCATTTTTATCTTTAGAATGATGCTCGGTAACTTCTAAATTAATTGACACATCCCTGAGTGATTGAGTAATGACAACAAATGTTTCTGGTGGAAGTTGGCGCTTAAACATCTTCATTACTTTTGCTACTGTATCTTTCACAATTTTTTCTCTATGTGGTTTCAAAAACTCATCTGGAATAATTACACCATCGGTTGAAGTTGTCTTATCTTTCCCTTTTTTGATTGAACATCTTCTCAATTGCTTTTGACTTCTAGAGCTATCAAGTTTCATGACTTCATTATATGCTTTATCTCCTTCAACATTTATTTCCAATAGAAATTCCTTCATCTTGTTCTATAATGGAGGTAAACAGGTAATGAAAATGACAAGCGAGTATAGTTAGAAGTTTGAAGCATTTGAGACATACACACATAGACAACAACTTACAATGTTATTTTGTATTTGATCATAAATGCTCTGCCTGGTTTCCTTTTACGAGAATTGAATCTTGGTAAAGCTATGCTTGGGATGGCCGTTTCTTGTCTTTATCTTGTTAGTACTAGAGTAAAAATGTTCCAAACATTACTATTTACCTTGAAATTTTCATATTACGTTACGTACATACACATTACTACATATATAATTTACCATTTCATGTCGTTTTCGTGCATAGGTATTGGGTCCCATAGTGTATCGATCTTGCTGGCTGATACTGCTTTCCCTTTTCCTTTTGTATGCTTCTTGCAGTAATGTAATGCATATTGAAACATGTCATAAATAAGTCGTATTAAACAAAATAAGTTTAAAAAATTCAATTAAAAACCTACAAAGTGTTGCTTAAATGAATGAAATTGCACAAAGCAAAAACATTATCTGAACAAAATCTAAATTCCAATACTCTAATAGGTCTATGGAAATATCCTCTAGAATTGTGTTAGGATCATTGTCATACGCACTCAAGTGCTTCTCCTTTGTAATACATTTATGTCTATGCCAAAGATGTCAACTTGTTTTCAAAACATATTCCTTGCCTTATTCAGTGATGATGAATTTGTTCTAGTTTAATAATTGACACAATTATAGACTTTAATATAGGGGATAAAGAACTAATATAAAAAATAAGAGTATGTGATAGAGATATTAATTAATGGAAGTTGGGAATTGTCAAAAATGTCCCTACCTTCACATAATTCCAAATATCTTCCTTTTTAGGGATACTATGCCAATTAAGATCGTTTAGTGGTGCAAGAGAAGAACTATGAGCTATGGTGCCCAAAAAACTTGAAAACTCATTCAAAGTCTTATTATCAGGACAACTGGGCTTTCACATTTCATTCAGAATTATAACCTTTCGGTATTCTAATGTCCACTCAAGGATATCTTTACACAGTTGGTCCTCTAGTCCGCTTCCCTTTTAATAGTGCTACAAAAATAGCAATATACAAAGGTAGTTAGGAAAGTGTGAGGTTGTAAAATGTATCAACATTTTGTGACAATTTAAGGAGTAAATCTTGATAAATTACTATTTTCTCACTTTCTTATGGTCGTTCAACAATTTCTTTGTTTTTCCCCTCTAGCGTATGATCTACACCACCTATATCCATATCTTCTTGCAAAAAAAGTCATTTTCAAAGTCGTCCTCCATATAACCTTCTAGCTGATTAGCTTGTGTTTATCTCCCCTTTTGTATGCTATCTATTAGGTGTAATATTTAATCAATTTGTTTTTTCCTAACTTCTTTTACTTTTAGTGTAGTTTGAAAATTAACGTTGGAACCTAGTGAGCCAGGAGCAATGACAGTCTTAGTTTACTTGTTCTTCTCTTGATGCATTTGAAGTGCTGAACTTTTTTGTGATGTAGGTGTGCTTGAACTTGCTTCATAATTTATACATGGATTACATTAGGCAGTCATTTTGGAACCTTTTGTTGCATCCCACTTTCCTGGAATTTGGATTGACGCTTTCTAATTTGAGCTGCCATTGGTATTGAAGATAATTCTGACATCGATATCTTTGTCTTAGTGGGAACTGCTTATAGCTGTTTACAAAACAAGGAAAACAAATCAGTGTTGCACATACAAATGTCGTTGCTATAGCAGACCAGTGTTTTGTGTGTGTTGTGGGTACCTGCATACTACTTACAACAGCTTTACAATCCCCTCAATTACCTTAGCTATGCATTGATCTACCTATATTGATTAGTGTTACAATGAAAATAGATCAATATTGCACCACTGTTGTTGTTGGTATAGTAGATCAGTGTTTTGTGTATGTTGTGTGTACCTTCACCCTGTTTATAATATCCTTACAATCCCCTAAAATAGCTTAATTATGCATTTATCTACCTATATTGATTAGTGTTACAATGAAAACAGATTAGTGTTATTGATCAGGAAGCAGATTCAAGCATTGAAGAGAAAGAGTTGATTCTAAGTCGTCCTGAGATTCAAGGGTGGCGTTCTGAAATTCAAGGGTGGCGTTCATTTGGGCTACATGGCTTTGGATTAGCTCATGGTCATTGTTGCATAACACTCATACTTGAATAAGGCCACACGCCACTAGGCATTCAAGGCTAGCTAGGCGTTCGCTTGGCGATTCAAGTCTAGCTAGGCGTTCACTTGGCGTTCAACACTTGGAAAGGAAGGTTTATAAGTTGGCATTCAGCATTGACAAAGCATAAGTTGGCGTTCAACAGTGGCAAGTGTAAGATGGCGTTCAAACACTTGGCGAGTATAAGTTGGCGTTCAAAATGGCGAGTACTTTGCTATTTTTCCAAGTTCTTGGGCAACAAGTTATCTTGTAATTTATAGTTTAAAATCTGATAATTATCTTGTTAAATAGTTATTTAGATAAGTTGTTAGGATATTTTCTTGATTAGTTAGTTTGATAGAGTTGTTAGGCAAGATAAGATCAACTTACAATAATGAGGTGGCATACTTATCAAGTTGTATGTTTATCTTGTGAAGGCCGGATTTACTAGGATTAGTGTGTCTTTAGGAGTTGTTTTATTTCCTAGATAGTTTAGGGAGTTTATCCAAGATTGTTTAGGAGTCCTAAGGTATTTGTACTATAAATACCCATGTTTTATTCAATAAAATTAAGATTTCGATTATTGTTCATACTTGTTATGCGTTATTTTGTGTGAGATTTTCACCCAAAATTTACAAAGGATTTTCGGGTGTTTTGAGAGTTAGAAGCTTCAAAATACACTAGTAGAAAAATTGGATTTTGCTGCGCCACATTTGCTGCGGTTCTTTGACATTTTTAAAGAACCGCAGCAAATAGTTGTTGATGAAACACAAGAAAAATTTTTTGCTGCGGTTGATTTATTTGCTGCGGTTCTTTTTATTATTTGCTGCGGTTATAACCGCAGCAAATAAATCAGCCCAAAAAAAATTGTTCAAGCCCAGCCCAAACGAAAGGGCTATATATACACAAACCCTCCATTTTCCCACCTAACCCTAATTCCCTTCATTCTCCCTCATTTTTCTTTCCCCTTCTTTCTGATCTTTCTCCCTCTCAATCTCTCTAACCCTAACCCCTCTCTCATTCTCGCATCTCAATATCCCCATATCCCCCTCCCCACCTTGCAGAGACTCTTCCTATACTAGAAGTCACGGGCTGTTGTTGTAGCTTCTGGATTTTACGACATTCCCTTCATTNACCCCTCCCCACCTTGCAGCGACTCTTCCTATACTAGAAGTCACGGGCTGTTGTTGTAGCTTCTGGATTTTACGACATTCCCTTCATTCTCCCTCACTGATCTTTCTGCCTTTTTTTACGACATTCTGGATTTTGTAGCTTCACAGTTTCCTTCTCTCTCCTCCGTTTTCTCTCTCATCTTTCTTTCTTTCTCCTCCATAACCATGGCTGCTGTTGTTTTTCTCTTTAATTAGGTTTTGGTTTTCATGATTTTTTGATATTATTTTTGTTCATATGTTTTAATTAGGTTTTTGTTTTATTGTTTGTTCAGAACAAATTATTGTTTTGTTTCAAAAAAATTAGAGATCTTTTGAACTTTGATTATTAGTCGCCTTTTAGTTACAGTATCATCTTAATTAATAGTTTGATTTATGTTACTCTCTTCTTTTCTCTCCTTCTTTTTGTTTTATTTTTCATTATTAATTTTATTTTGTGTTTTAATTTTTGTGTTCTGATTTGTGGGTTATGGAGGCGATTTTGGTGGCTTTTGAGCGATTTTTATCTATATTTTGGTTTACATGGTGAGATTTTTATCATATTTTTGTGTGAGATGAAGTATTAAGTGGATGTATATTGGATATGTTTCTTTCGAGTTCCGCTTATCTTTTGATTACTTTTATGGGTTTAGACAATGGAGAATGGGTCAGAGGAATTAAAAAAAACTATGGTGGAAAAAAAAATCTGACATTATGAACTATGATTCATTAGAAATTTCAAATATTTGTGTTGAATTTTGACTTGAGAGGATATTTTAAGTTACCTTTAAGTCAATAGTAAGCCTACTACTTTTAGTGATCTTTCGAACACTACTTCACTATCTAATGATGATATTTTTGTCTAATGGTGATCTTTAGGAACTCTCTTATCTGCACGAATTCTGCTTTATAGCCTGTAAAGAGGTTCTTTGTTGCTTTGAAAGGTTTCGATCAAGGTCTATGCTTGTTTCCTAGTGATGTATTGACTTCTGAGGTTAGCTTTGCTTTGTTTTCTTTGGTTTCTATTTTTATCATATATTTTGGTGTTGATTTTGTTGTTTTTGTATGTTGTTTGGTTGTTTGTTTGTGTTTGGTGGTTGTTTGTTTTTGGTTGTTTGTTTTGGTTTGGTTGTGGTGGTTTGGGTTTGGTGGTTTGTTTTTGTTTGTGGTTTGTGATTTTCTAGACTTTCTCTTCATTCTCCCTTTCCTTTCCTACACCTGTTCTGTTTGTGTCGTGTTTGTGTTTGTGTCTCAGTAAGGACCTACTTCATGGATGCGTATGTTTGAACTTTTATAGGCAGTTTACCTGCTGACCTTGTGTTTGTGATTCATTTACATTTCTCAGACATGGTGAAAACAAGGTTTTCTTGCCTTCTGATCCTTCTTACTTGATCCTTATGGGTCAGACAATTGCATCTCTTATGGTGATGCATTGTTGAATGATTCGAGTCCCTTATAGTCCGACAATTGCTTAATAAAAAATGAGTCCTTTATAGTCCTTTAATAGTCCCTTATTTCCAAATGATGATCGAGTCCCTTATAGTCCCTTATTTCCAAATGATGAAGGACTCAAGTGATGACCATGGTCAACATCATTGAGTTTGAGTTGCTCCAGGCTTAAAAACCGTTGAAGTAGCCTAACTCGAATGGTGGGTGATCGTAACCACTTCCCTGATGGAGATTATGTCAGTAAACATAATATATATAGTCTATTGCTGTGTTGTTGTGGCTGCGGTTGTGTTCTTGTGGCTATTGCTGTGATGTTGGTTGAATGATGATATATGAATGCTTGTGAATGATTTTGTGGTTTATTATGAGTTATGAATGAGACCACTATATAAATAAATGATTGAATGAGACTACTATATAAATAAATGATTGAACAAAAGAATGGTTGAATGAGTAATGAATGCTGGAATGAGATATTTAGATGAGATTGAGCTTATGATTGATTTTATGAATGGTAATGCTTGAATGAATGAATAAGAATAGAATGGTTAATGAATGTATAATATGGTTGAATAGAAGTGTATTTTTTTTTGTGATAGAGTGTAATTCAATTGAAAATATTGATTCTATGTATGTATACATTTCGCTTCTAATTTTGCTTTAAAATGCAAAAAAAAAATTTTTTTTTTATTTTCTTGGGTGCTATTTGCTGCGGTTATCCAAAACCGCAGCAAATAAGTGTTTTTTTTGGTGGGAAACTGCACTATTTTCTGCGGTTTTACAAAGAACCGTAGCAATAATCCTGTTTCCCTCCAGTTTCTGGTGTGTTATTTGCTGCGGTTACCTGAATAACCGCAGCAAATAACCCAATTTTTTGCTGCGGTTAAACCGCAGCAAATAAAATTTCATCATTTGCTGCTGCTATAAGTGCTGCGGTTCAAAACCGCAGCAAATACCCGGGAAAAAACCGCAGCAAATGACGTTTTTTCCACTAGTGATATTCACCACGGTTTTAGTATTTGTGATCGAGTATTCTCACAAAGATTAAAACACCCTTAGAACTAGATTGTTGAGTGTTCCAATCTAACCTAAGTTTGTGAGTTTCGTTGATTGTGAGTGTTCCAATTCACGAAGTTCCTTAAATCATTCTATCTTAAGTTTAAGCCCTTAGTTTGAACGTAAGATATAGATCAGTTACACAGCTGTTGTTGTTGCTATAGCAGACCAATGTTTTGTGTGTATTGTGTGCACCTGCATACTGCTTATAATAGCTTTACAGTCCCCTTAAATAGATTAATTATGCATTGATCTACCTATGTTGATTAGTGTTACAATGGAAACAGATCAGTGTTGATTTTTGTTGTTGTTGCTATCGCATATCAGTGTTTTTTGCGTGTTGTGTGTACTTGCATACTGCTTGTAGTAGCTTTACAATCCCCTCAAATAGCTTTATTATGCATTGAACTGCCTTAACTGATTAGTGCTTTGTGTGTATTCATGAATTACTAATGACTCTAAATACTGATTTGACATGATTCACCTATATTATGCTTATATACCTATATTGATCCTCTCAAATAGTTGTAGTATGCATTGATCTACATATATTGATCAGTGTTATGTGTGTATTGGTGAATTACTAAAGACCGTGAATACAGATTTTACATGATGCACCTGTATTATGGTGAATTACTAAGCACCCTGGGTTGAGTTCCTAGCTTGTGTTTTGAATAATCACAAACTACATTGAACTATCATATAGTATGCAAGTTTCTGTTTGCATGTGCAGGTACTAAAGAACACATTCAATGGATGAAAAGACAAAGCTCCTGAAGCCAAGTCTTGAGGTTTGCACGAAGACCAAGTTCATAGAGTCATATTTTTAGGTCTTAGATGCAATGTAAGTGGTATCAAGGTTTGTAAATGAATTATAAAGGTTGAGGTTAGAGAGATGAGTTAGTTGTGGATGACAACAAACCTCGGTTGCTTGTCATACACAACTACAAGTAAACTTGGCTGACTGGAACAATCTGGGAACAGTTTGGAACCAGTCATCTCGAGTTTACTTCATGAATCCGTAATTTAGGAAATTTTTCTTTCCGCGCAAATTTGATTTCAAAAAACACGGATGCTTGGTTTGTTATACAAGTGAGATAATCTTAAGTATGACAAGTATGTTGTATTATATTGCACTGATTTTATTTGATTTCAAACAAAATCAGTGAAAATATTTTCCGTGGAATTATTTCTATATTCCCAAGGAAAATATTATCTTGCAATATTCTGTAACATACAAGCCAAAGGCTTACTTAAGGAGATTAGCTTGCATACTAACCTAATACTTTTGCACGATCAAAATTAAAGTACACAGATTGCGAAAGTTCTCTCTCTCATGGTCTTAACCTAGCATAAACCCTAATACCACATTTATGTCTTCAATCACTCTATTTTTCTAAGCGTTTAGGCTAATTATTATTGAGAGACAAAGTGTTGTCGTTTGATCATTCTGTGAGTTCAGTTTGCTGGGGAAGTTGATCAGGGATCATCTTCATTTGAACCTTCATATTTGGAGGTTGAGTTGAACTTCCATAGGTGGAAGTTGGGGAATCATCTTTTACATAGGTGCATAAGTGATTGTGTGTAATTCTTTTTTTTTTTTTTTTATTCTAAGTTGATTAATAAAAAGAGTGAGTGAGTAGAGGATGTAGAATTATTAGTAGTCGAACCTCGTTAAATCTTGGTGTTGTTTATTTTTATTGCATTTTATTTCCCGTGCCTGAGAAGTGGTTCTTAACTGGCCTCTCAATCAATTGAAAAATTTACAACAATCTTACAACACTCAATTCACCCCCCTCTTGAGTGTTACTTGCATTTTCAATTGGCATCAGAGCCTAACTTCTTGAAAGGGTAACACCTAGAGAAGGAAGAAAAGATGAGTACTCAAGAGATGACAAATAAAAATGGAGGATCAAGGCGGCCAAAGTTCAATGGAACAAATTATCCTTGGTGCTGCATAAAGAACTTTATCATTGGCATGGACTATGAGTGTTGGATGATAATCAGGAATGGTCAAAGAAGGTTACTAACAACAATGATGGCACATAAAAGAAGGAGAGTGAGTACAACAATACAAATCTGAAGACTCTCGAGAAGAATGCTAAAGCGATGTCACTACTTCAACAAGGAATTGCTGATAATGAGGTAAACCGTATAAATTAGCTTATGAAGGTACTAATGAAGTCAGGAGATCTAAAATTGATATGCTTATGTCTAAGTATGAAATTTTTGATATGAACTGAGATGAAAATATACGGGATATGTTTACTCGTTTTATGACAATCGTTAATGAACTTAAATCTCTTGGAAAAAGCTTCACTAGTGAAGATTTGGTTAGAAAAATCTTGAGAAAATTGACAAATGGCTTCCCAAGGTTACTGCAATTCAGGAGGCTAAGGATTTATCCACCATGTCTATTTCACTGATGACTCATGAGATGTTGGTGGACTCAAAGGAAGAAAGCACAACCAAAAGCCGAGGGCTGACCTTAAATGGTGAAGAGACTGAAGAAGATCTAGATGAGATAGGTCTCATGGCAAGAAGATTTGAGAGGAGTCTCGGATCTTAGTATAAGGGTAATTCTTAGACGAACAAAGGTAACACAAAGAAAACCAGTTCTAGCACTAGTTGTTTCAAATGTGGTGAGGCTGGACATATGGTCAAGGATTGTCCAGCATGGAAAACTGACAAGGAAGGACAAAAGGAGAGAAAGTTCCAACACAGAGCCATGCTTGTATATTGCCTGGGGTGATTCTAATTCAGGTGGTGAAAGCGAGGAGGACGAGGCTCTAGTTTATGTGATTGCACTGATGGAAGGAGTGGACAAGATGTAGACCAGTGCTGGAAAGAAGGGACACATGTGTCTCATGGCAGGAAGCAGCTCTTCCGATGAAGAACAGGTAACTATTTCTAATATGCAAGAACAAATGAGATATTGTGATAGAGATGAGTTACTAGGTTTTATAGATTCTGCTATTGAACAAAATGTTAAAGGTAATGCTGCTTATAAGGCTAACAAAAAGAAACTAACAAAAGTAACTCGAAATCTAGACCGTAGTGAACGTCGTTCTGCTAAGCTTGAACTTATTTTTACAGAACTAAAAGAGAAAATTCCAAAGCGTGAAATAAGTTAGGATCAGAAGAATATAGAACTTGAGATGCTAAAAGATCAATCAGATTTTTCAAAAACCGATTTTTATTAAAATAATGAAAGAGGTTTAAGTGAGGTTAATGAGGTTGAAGTTGAAGGTATAGTTTCCGAATTTCTTAAACAGAAAACCTTTACTCTAGAACATTTTGATTTAATTTTGGCTCATAACTATATGATTGATGATGTGGAAGAATTGTTCAATGAGTATGTAGATCTGAAAGCCTCTCTTGCTAGCACAAGTGGTCCTAGTGTTAATGTCGATGACTTATGTTTGGAATATGAGGGTAAGATTTGTGATTTGTAAGTTGAAATATCTGAGTTAAAAAAATCTCAACATTAAAGTTGGCTCAGGTAATCAAGGTGTTGATATTGAGTCTTTACATTTGGAATATGAAGCTAAAATATGTGATCTTCAAGCCGAAATATTCCAACTAAAGAAAGACAAGAACATTGAGACCACTTTTGAACCAGATCTTGAAATGGTTTCAAATCTTCAAGACAGCCTTCATAGGGAAAAATGGATCTTGCCATTGGTACAGAGTATAATGAAGCTCATCTTAAGAAACTTGAAACCAAGGAGCAGGATCTGAGTGAGTGCCTAAGATAGATGAACAGGTTGCTCGATGCCCAGAGTACTCTAAACATCTTGACCTCACAACCTGGTAATTATCAGAGGTTTAGGTTAGAGTATTATGGAAGTAGTTCCCAACAGCCTCAAATGTTGGGAAGAGATGATACTTGGATTTCTGAATTCAAGAAAGGCAAGTACATGTTTGCAAAGGATATGTATGTGTGCACCTATTGTGGTAAGAATGGATATGTAATTTTGACTGGTTGGACAAAGCAAAACATGATGAAAGAAATCAGTCTCATGCCCAAAATGTCCATAATCAGAAGAATCACACACATGGTTGGTCTAAATAGGGATAACATGGTAAAACAAGGAAGACCAATGTTAAAAAAATCTGGGTTAGAAAAGACGGAATCAAACCAGTTCCCAAAGACATGGAACCCAAGAAAAGTTGGGTTCCTAAAACTAAGCCTTGATTTGTTTGTGGATGTTAGAGTGAAAGGAAAGCCATATTGGTATTTGGACGGTGGTTGCTCAAGACATATGCCAGGAGATAAAAGTCAATTTCTTTCACTCATAGCCTATGAGGGAGGAAGAGTCATCTTTGGAGACAATAGCAAAGGCTTGATCAAAGGTATAGGTAAGGTTGTTAGGACACTTTCTCAAGCGATTGATAATGTATATTTTGTTGGAAGTTTGAAACATAATCACTTGAGCATTTCTCAGCTATGTGACAAAGGTAACCATGTTGAACTTGAAACCAATCTTTGTCAAATAGTCAACACTCAAACAAAGGAACTGGTCTGTAACAGGTTCCGACACAATAATGTTTACATAACATGCTTAAGTCAGATTCCTAGGACCAGTTCCACTTGTCTAAGTGTTGTAGAGGATGACCATTGGCTATGGCACAAGAGAGTTGAATATGTAACTTTTTCTTTGCTAAATAAACTGTGATGTCAGGACTTAATTACAGGTTTACCAAACATTAAGTTTCCTGACGACAATATTTGTCATGAGTGTGCTAAATGTAAGCATGTCAAGTCCTCTTTTTAGCCAAAGAAGGTTGTAAGCACCACTAGACTATTCGAACTTGTGCACATGGATTTGTGTGGACCCATTGCACAATCTTTTAGAAATTTAAAAATTAAACTTTTGAAGAATTTGAAAACTTGGTAAAATAGGTCCAAAACAAGATTAATCATTAACTAGTCTCTATCCGGTCTGATCATGGTTCTGAATTTGACAATGTCAGCTTTGTAAACTACTGTAATGATCATGGTGTATCTCAAAATTTTTTAGCTCCCAGAACTCCACAACAAAATGGAGTGGTTGAGAGGAAAAATGGTACTATAGAGGAAATGGCAAGAACAATGCTTCTAGAGAGTGGTTTACCTCGAAACTTATGGGCTGAACCCGTGAGTACTGCGTGCTATATTCTGAATAGGGTAATGTTGAGTTGAGACCTTTACTGAAGAAAACACCTTATGAGCTCCTTAGGGGAAGAAAAGCAAACATTACACATTTACGTGTTTTTGGGTGAAAATGCTTTGTACACAATAATGGTAAATCTAGTTTGGACAAATTTAACCCTAGGAGTGATGAGGCTATTTTTGTTGGATACTCTTCACACAGCAAGGCTTACAGTCTTTAACAAAAGAACCTTCTGTGTTGAAGAAAGTATCTATGTTTTATTTGATGAGACTAACATGTTCAGCAAGCATGTGCAGGTTGATGATGGTGAAGAGTTCGAGATTGGTATGCTTTACAGGAGCTAAGGAAGGAGAAGATGATGAACCAGACTCACCACACAAATCTCCTAGAGAGGAAGAGTCTGGTCCAACACGAATTGTAGTAGCTCAAGAGGTAAGGGAAGGAGATAGTGACTTAGATGCTCATCCACATGAAGATGATGCACCTGAGACCACAATGGAAACTGGTTCACCTATTCAAAACAACAATGATACAGGGAAAACATTACAAGAACAAGTTCAACACTAGGATTCACAAACAAATTTGAACAAATCTTTTATGTACAAGTCCTCTCACCCCACTGATCTTATCATTAGTGACATTAACAAAGGGGTGCAGACAAGGAATTCTACTATATATGCAAAACTTTTATGCTTTCTATTCCTTCCTATATAATGTTGAACCTACTGACATAAGGTTGCTTTAACTGATCCTGATTGGGTTCTGGCGATGCAAGATGAACTTAATCAGTTTGAGAGAAATCTAGTGTGGCATCTTGAACCCAGGAAGGAAAACATGTCTGTTATTGGAGCTAAATGGTTATTTAGGAACAAGTTTGATGACTAGGGAATTATAGTTTCAAACAAGGCTAGGCTAGTTGTTCAAGGGTTTAATCAACGAGAAGGAATTGATTATGGTGAAACCTTTGCTCCAGTAGTCAGGCTTGAAGCAATCAAAAGATTTTAATTGCTTTTGCAGCCCATATGAACTTCAAACTGTTTCAAATGAACGTTAAGTCAGCCTTTCTTTATGGCTATTTGAAAGAAGATGTCTGTGTGGAACAACCCCCTGAATTAGAGAACAGTGACTTGCCAAACCATGTTTTTAAAGTTGACAAAGCTCTTCATGGTCTCAAAAAGCTCCTAGAGCATGTTATGAGAGATTTTCCAGTTTTCTTTTAGAAAATGGCTATAAAAGAGGTTCGGTTGACAAGACACTATTCTTGAAAGAAAGGCGAACTTATCTGTTAGTGGTTCAAATATATGTTGATGATATTTTGTTCGTAGCTATTACTCCTGATTTGTGTAATGAGTTTGCAGATTTGATGAAAATTGAATTTGAAATGAGTATGGTAGGGGAACTTGTATTCTTCCTAGGGCTTCAAATCAANGATTCTTCCTAGGTCTTCAAATCAAGCAAACCAAAATGGAATCATGATCCATCAGTAGAAATATCTCAAAGAGCTACTGAAGATATATGATCTGCAAGACATCAAATCCTTGAAACACCTATTCCAACTTCTACAAAATAGAGCCTTGATGATAAGAAAAAGGGTGTTGATGGTAAGCTGTAGAGAGGTATGATTATCTCATTGCTTTACTTAACAGCCAGTAAGCCTGATATAGTGTTTTCAGTAGGGTTGTGTGCAAGATTTCAAAGCAACCCTAAAGAATCTCACCTAAAGGTTGTTAAGAGAATTCTGAGATATCTCAATGGTACTAATGATTTGTGTTTGTGGTATCCAAAAGGTAGTAGCATGAACCTTATTGGATACACAAATTATAACTTTACTGGTTTTACTGTGGACAGGAAGAGCACTTATGGAATTACACACTTCTTAGGTTCTTGTCTCATTTCATGGGGATCTAAGAAACAAAATTCTGTGGTTCTATCTATAGAGTCTTAGTACATTGCAACTGCTTAGTGTTGTGCTCAGCTACTGTGGATAAAGTCGCAACTACAGGATTTTGGGGTATGTTTCGAAAGTGTTCCCATTTTATGTGATAGCACAAGTGCAATCAATATTTCTAAAACTCCTGTCCAGCATTCTAAAACATAGCATATTGAGATTATGCATCATTTTCTGAGGGACAATGTTGAAAAAGGTAATGTTGAGTTGGTGTTTTGCAGGTCAGAAGATCAACTAGCTGACATATTTACGAAACCATTGAGCAAAGAAGTGTTCATCAACCTTCGTACCTTGTTGGGTATGATTAAGATTAGGCAATGAGCTCTTAGGTTTTGACTTGTCCCTTTGGCTTGTCAAATGATGTCAATTTGTATATATTACTTTTTAGTTTGTATATAGTCTTATATTTTTGCTTTTTAGGGCTCACAAAGTTCTTATGCGATGCTGAACTGATCAATCTAGTACTTAGGTACCTTAGCATAAGTCTTGAAAAGAGTAAATTGAAACAGACCAGTTGCAGACCACTTAGGAACCAGATTCTTGAGACGATTATTTTAATCATTTGGATTATTTTCAAAATTTCATGTTATTGGAAATAAATGAAGTGACAGTTGTATTTATGGCAACTGCAGTTTTGGTAGAACGGATAATTATCTTTCAAATATTTATAGTTAACCGTTTGAGTTTTGCCTTCTTATAAATTTTTTACATGTGATCATACTTTCCATATTTCATTTTATTTTCTTGATCACATATTTTCTGTTCTTTTTTTTTTGTTCTTCGATTATATATTCTTTCACAAACCCTAAATTCCCTTAATTCTTTTCCCTAAAATTGTTCAAGTTTCCTATTTTGTTTCTTAAGTGCTCAAAACAGAGAAGAATTCAGTTTCATCATGTCAAAAAGAAGAAGCACCAGGTTAGTTGAGAAGGAGTTTAGTGAGTCTCTTGAGGTTGAAACTTAGATGTTGAAGAAGATGGCTGACAAAGTGATCGAGTCAGTGGTAAAGGATGTTTTGGAGGAAGAGGTTGATGAAGAGGAGGAGGAACCCTTGATCCGAAAGAACTCTAAAAAGGTAGAAACTACAAAAGTTCCCACCACAAAAGCAACCACTCCCAAATCCACCACAAAATCGGTTAATCAAAAATCAATCGCTAAAACCTCCAAAACTTGCACTCCAAAATCCACACAATCCACTACTCTCAAAAATCCACTCATACCAAAATCAAAAGAATCCTCATCAGCACTGGTTGAGGCTTCTAAGCCAGAGGAGTCTGACAATGCAGAGGAGTATGAACTAGAGAATTAGTCTAAGCCCACATCTGAGTCAGAACCGGTTGAGAAAGAAGTAGAGGAAGAAGAGTGTGAACCAGAGGAAGAGGAGGTTTAGCCAGAGGAGGATATAATTACTGCTATGAGAATGAAGTTGAAGGAAAATAAAGTTAGTGCAAAGAAACCGCCATCAAAAGAAATTAAGGAAGTTCAGAAGGTAGTTGAGAAGGAGGTTACTAAACCAAGCACCACAAAACAGCCAGCCAAAACCACCAAATCCAAAACTCTCACACCTAAAACCACACCCAAACCAGTGGAGAACACAAAGAAGAAGGAGGGTGCTAACGGTGAGGGGGAAGTTGCTCGGAAGGAGCGTACTAAGGTTGTGTCCAGCAAGGGTGCTTAAGTGAAAACTGTTGCCAGGAGGGTGTTGAGGCTTCCAAAGGCAAGCAGGTTATGCCGGAAACACAACCAAACCAGTCCTCAGCAGGCAAGAAGAGAAGGCAATCTGCTATTGTTGTTTCTATAGGTTCCAAACCCAAGAAAAGTAATTCTGCTACTCGCCAACCGTCGTATAATCTAAAGGATAGACAAATTCTGGCTGGCTTCTCTATTGCTAAGAGTTGGGTTGAAAAAAAGTTTTTGCATGAGATTAAGGATGCATTAGAGTTTCAGAAGTTGTCTGTGTTGTTTGCTAAAGAGTTGGATTTTTTTATGCCATTGGCTGAAGAATTCTATGAATACCTGCACACTAAGGACGATGGGTCCTACTTTGCTTTTGTTATGGGCACTCCCATTAATCTGTCTAAGAAGAAATTGGTTGAAATTCTTAAAGTTCCAACTAAGGGACTTGATGTGTACTCAAGGGAGAATTGGCCTACTATTAAGGGAGTCACAACAGAACAGATTCAGACCAATTTGTTTAATGGTCCACCTAATCCCAAGTAGGGGTACACCATTGGCCATTTAAAGGAGCGAATCATGAGCATATTTCATATAATAGCCTTAAAGATTGTGTTTCCTCGAGCACAAGGCCTAATGAGCGTACAGTTGATGGATAGTGTTCTGATTTACTGTGTCATTGAATACATTCTAATCAACCTCCCTGCTATGGTGTTAGGTCATATGATCTGCTATGTGGAGAAAGCAAACCATGCTCTTCCATATGGAGGATGGCTGACGTTGGTGTTTAATCATCGGAATATTCCTATGGTGGGAGATTATTGAATCATGTCTCATCTCACCAATTAGATAATAGGTTAGAAGGGTATGACATATGCAGGTGGTGTTTTGAAGATGATGGTAAAAGTGATACTGGTCTTGCTGGGACCAGTACAGAATAGGTTCGGGCAACCTATGCCTTGGTGAAGCAGCTGAGTAGGTAGAATTAGATGATGTAGAATATGGTAAATAGTGTCACTGCACTATGCTTTGCACTTCAGGAATCCTATAGGAGAGTTGAGACTCCTCTTGATAAAGCTGGTATAAAAGGAACAGAGGATCCTGAAGAAAAGGAAGAGTCATGAGATGATTCTGGTGATGAGGATGATGAACTGATCTCTGAGGAGAATGAATAAGAGGAAGAGGAGGGAAATTATGAAAGTATTTCATAGACTCTCGAGGAAGAGGAAGTTGATGGGACTGAAAATGACTCTGGAGTAGATTAAATTTCCTCTATCTATTCTCTTAATCTCTTTTGCTGCTAACCCCTCTTAATTATTGAACCCTATTTCTGTAATAATTTATTTAGGACAAGTAGCTTTGGTACTTTTGAGCTACCTGAATGCTGTTTGAGCTACCTGAATAAGCTTGAACTTAATATAATTAGTAGTTTGACTACTGATTGTGTTCTGTTGTCTGTTTAATTTCCTCGTTCCTTTGACTATTTTGATGATTCCATTTGGGGGAAGCAGGTGACGTTCTGATCTCTTTTACCTATCTCACGGGGAAGAAGGTCTTATGAGTTATAATCTGTATGTGTTGCAGCAACTAGAGCAAGGTTAAAAGCCTTGCTCGAGGTGACATACTTGAGTGGTCTGGAAGTAAGTATATTCAAAGCACTTTACTTCTTTTCATCCTAATGGTTTGGAAACAAGCCTGAACTAACTGATGTTCTTATGGTGAATGCATGTTTAAGCCTAAGAGCTCTGAGTCTCATTAGTATTTTCCTATGGTACTTAGAAACTCTTTCTTAAACTGTTGTCAGTTATTTGTAAACTGGTGTACTTTTGAATGATGTTTAATCTGCAGGAACAGTACGAGACTAGTCCCTTGAGTTCTCAAAGCATTCAAGTTTTTGAAAAAGTTCCAAAAATTAAATGGCATTATTTGCAGGGGGAATTTCATGGTTTATCATCAACAAAATAGGGGAATTTGTTGAGTTCTTAGCTTGTGTTTTGAATGATGATAAACTACATTGAACTATCATATTGCATGCAAGTTTCAGTTTGCATGTGCAGGTACTAAAGAACAAGTTCAATGGATGAAAAGACGAAGCTCATGACGTCAAGTCTTGAAGTTTGCATGAAGACAAAGTTCATAGAGTCATGTTCTTAGGTCTTAGATGCAATGTAAGTGGTATGAAGGTTTATAAATGCATTATAAAGGTTGAGATTAGAGAGATGGGCTAGTTCTAGATGACAAGGAACCTCGGTTACTTGTCATACACAACTACAAGTAAACTTGACTAACTTGAACAATATGGGAACAGTTTGGAGCCAGTCCTCTCGAGTTTACTTCATGCATCTGTATATTATGAAAATACACGGATGCTTGGTTTGTTATGCAAGTGAGATAATCTTAAGTATGGCAAGTATGTTATATTTTATTGCACTGATTTTAATTGATCTTAAAAAATATCAGTGAGAATATNAGTGAGAATATTTTCCATGGAATTATTTCTATATTCCCAAGGACAATATTCTCTTGTAATATTCTATAACATACAAGCCAAAGGCTTACTTAAGGCGATTAGCTTGCATACAAACCTAATACTTTTGCATGATCAAAATTGAAGTACACTGATTGCAAAAGTCTCTCTCTCTCTTAAGGTCTTAACCTAGCATAAACCCTAATACCACCTTTAGGTCTCTAATTACTCTGTTTTTCTAAGTGTTTAGGCTAACTATTATTGAGAGACAATGTGTTGTCATTTGAGCATTCTGTGAGTTCAGTCTGCTGGGGGAGTTGATCACGGATCATCTTCATTTGAACATTCATAGTTGGAGGTTGAGTCGAACTTCCATAGGTGGAAGTTAGGGAATCATCTTGTGCATAGGTGCATAAGTGTTTGTGTGTAATTCTTTTTGTTTTTCTGCGTTGATTAATAAAAAGAGTGAGTGAGTGGAGAACGTAGACTTATTAGGAGTCGAACCTCGTTAATTCTTGGTGTTTTTTATTTTTATTGCATTTTATTTCCGCTGCCAGAGAACTGGTTCTTAACTGGTCTCACAATCAATCGAAAAATTTACAACAATCTTACAACACTTCATTCACCCTCCCCCCTTTTTAGTGTCCCTTGCACTTTCACCCTGAATTACTAATTTTTGTGATTTGCGTATGTACTTGCATACTTCTCACTGATGCACCTATATTATGTAATTCATAAGCGTTAATTCTATAGCAATCAACATACGTCACTTATCATTCTACCAGGTGTGAAATCAAATGAAGCTATATCAACTTGTAAAGTAGTAATCTAGAAATCTAGATATACCAAATTAAACACTCAATGCCTTCATATCAAGTTATACCAGTCTAGGAGTATATAGATGTACCAAATCTAGTGGTCTAGCAGAATATCAGTCTAGGTAATAGTATATAGCTATACCAAACTACGCAATTAATGAAGTATATCATTTTAATAGTATGTAACTATGCCTACTTTGTGCAAGACCTCAAGTTGTAAGTAGTTTTCCTATTCTAGTTGACATTCTCATCCTCGATCTGGAACTCCTCATCACAAAGCCTGTACTCATCAGTATCTTCAACCGCGTTCTTTGATTGCATTCTAAAGTTAATTGTCATCTTTGGGCCTATTCTCAGTTGCCTTTCATATGCCATACGAGGAATCCCCAATGCCTTCATCATCGAACTGTTTTCTTGAATCCTTTTTTGCCTAGCTTTCCCATATTAAGCTATGTTCCTACAAAATAAAAATTTTCCAATCTACTAAAATTGAAATCTGGCTGTAGCAGAACCATGTAGAAAACTTTACTCAATAACAGCTATGTTAGCAATTAAGTTAAATCAGTAGTAGCATGCAGCAGCTAAGTTAGCCTTATTGAAGTTAAATTTGTCAAATAAATCCACGTTGTAGCATAGTAGCAGAAATTGTAGCAGCCAAGTAAACAAATCAGTTTAGGAAAGTATGAAATATAAAATTCTTTATAAACAAAATCCAACTTAGAAATAGAAATTTTTTTTCGTACAAAATCTATTCTAATGTTTCCATCCAATCCTTATAAGTATCATCAATATAAGAACTACTTTGAACAATAACAGCCTGGTCTTTGTTGATCGAAGTATTCTACTGCACCTCAATCTGTAAAAACCAATGTGGACCCGAGGCTTTGGGGGCACACGTGTGCCCTTTTTGCGGACATTGTATGTCGTGTTAGTTTGATTGCACAGCGTGAGTATGCTTGGTTTAGGGAGTGAGTTCAGAATCTCAAAATCCAAGTAGAGAAGTCGCCACCGCTCTCCTTTCGGGAGCTAACGGAACCTCATTAGGTCATAGCCCAATGGAAAAATGACAGCCAAGGATAAGAAAGTCTCATATCTCTGGATTCAGGGACAAGGGTAAAGATAACAGTAGATCACAGTGTCCCCCCCCCCCCCCCCCCCCTCATCCAACTGTAAAAGGAAACCCTATGAGTCTGCCTCTGATTCATCTAATTCCTCACACACTAGGGGAGGAAGACCAATAATGAAAAGACGGCGAGAGTTTCATGAAAAGTTGATTAGGGAGGAAGTAGGCCTTCCGGCGAGCTCAAAANAGTTAATGCACAAATAATTCCCGATTTATCATGCATGGGTGATCGCTTTAGGATTAAGTTTGTTTTAATCATTGATTTAGTTGAAACATGCTTTTCTGTATTATAAGCTAAACATGAATTCTTGGTGATTGAAAGCATTAAACATTTAGCATGGATCACATAAAAAGCAAATGTTTCTACTTAAGATTGATTTTGTTTAAGAGTCGAATCATCATTTAGTCAATGTTACATGAATATGAAATTAAGACATGTCAATTATCTAATAAAGCAATTAAATCACATAAACATGCAAACTAACTCCTTGGAAGAACTCAAGGTGATGATTTCGATGTTGTTGGCCTCATTTGAAGTACCTTTCGTGCAAGTCAACGACCCTTTAGAACCGAGAGCTTGGAGAACCTTAGTTAAGTAATAATAATAATATTAAGTGTTTGGCACGGTTTTTGAAGCAGGGTAAGAAAACAGAGAGAAGTTTAGAGAGAGAGATTGTGTGAGAGAAGTTCAAAAGATGAAGTTGTTGAAGTCGAAGTGAGGAATGAAGGTCGAAGGAGGGGGGTATATATAGCGTTGGAAGTGACGTAAGCGAGCGCTAGAGCGCCGGAGGAGCATCAGAACGCTCAACAGTGAGCGCCAAGACGCACGCCGAGCGCCAGGACTCTCACTGAGCGCTACGGCTAGGGGTGAAACTAATTCGGTTTAAAACCGAAAACCACACCGCACCAAACCATTTTTAAATTATGGTTCGGTCTTTTTATAATTTTGGTGCGGTTTGGAGCGAATTTTTTTAAAAATTCGGTGTTCGGTTTGGAGTTGGTGCGGAGAACTAGAAACCGAACTCCAAACCGTACACCAAACCGTATAAAGCCTAAATTTTATCAACGGCTTAAGGCCCAAAAATGAATAAAACCCTAAAAATATAAATGTAGTTAGTGACTCTATTTCAATCTCCTTTAGACTCTCTTTAAATCCCATGTTCCTTATGTTTTTCATTTTTCGCCATTTGTAGTTCTTTCTTTTTTAATTTCGTTCTTCATTCCTTCTTTTGCTTTCTCTAGCTAAATACCTCAATCCCCCAAAGTCACTATTCTTTTTCATTATTTGTTCTACAGTCCTTGTTCTTTTGCGTCATTTCTTTCACTCCTTAACACATCGATCTTCAATCAATTGATTCAACACTTATCTAGTATTATTGAAATTTTAAACTAACTAACTTGGTGTTATTTTAAAGAATGATGTAAACTACTACTAGTAGCCCTAATATTTAACTTCTCTTTGTTTCTAATTTGTTATTGTGGAACATAAATTTTGAACTAGTTTGACGTAAGGCATTATGCCAAGATTCAAGATCGAATTTTCTAGATTTCTGGTAAACAATTAAGTATGACTAGAAATTCGGTTGCTTGGATCCAAACCCAAACACCGAATTTTTTTGGTCTGGTTTGTTTGGACTGAACTTTATATTGGTTTGGATTGGAGTGGAAATTCATAAACCGAAATAATATGGTTTGGATTTGGAGTTTGCTATAATCCAAACCGTACACCGAACTTTCACCCCTAGCTACGGCCCAGGGCCTTTAGGCGCCTGGGCGCTGGTTGGGCTTCTAGGCGCTTCCCCTACGTTGTGGCGATAAAGTCCCTAATTTCCAATTTTTACGCGGGGGATCTCCGATGCTTCCTTATTTCGCATATTTACGTTCATAAATCAAAATATTTTGACATACTACGAAATAACTTCCATAAAACTATTTATACAGTTTCCTAACCTAGAGTTGCCATAAACCGAACATACCTTTCTAGAAAGTTTGTCGAATCCAGTCACATTCAAACGCTTACATTTTTATTTTCGGGAATTACTTTATGATGAATGGAGTGAAAATGAAATGAAAATTAAAATTATAAAATAAAATAAAATATGAAAATATGAAGTGATAAAATGAAAATAAGAGCCCCTATTTTGACTCACTTTTTAGAGATGACTAGTCTCGTAAAACAAAAGTCAAAGTACTTGGTACCTACAAAACAAAAGGGTTAGTGTTACCTGCACCAAGATGATACATCATCGGAAAGTACTACGTTTCTTGAGGATGAAGAAAGGTCTCCTTCCAATGTTGTGTAATCGTATAGGAGGTTCCGGAGAAGGCGTCTGTATCATCCGGAGATAGANCCATCCAGAGATAGATTGTTTCAAGATTAAGGTTGATTGTCTAACGATTTGAACAATTCTACTTTAGACTCAGCTGGACCGTAGGGAAACATGTTAGTTATTTGAAATTTGATTTGTTGCCTTCTGACTTATTTGACCTGATTTGGCTTTCAGGGGAATTTTAGTAGTTTTTGACCCGCTTCATCTTGAAGTAAGTTAAGCGAATGAGGAATGTCGGTGAGGAATGTCGGAGTATGTTAAGAGAATCTTGATCGAAGATCAAAAAACAAAATCCCCAAAGTGCAAAGTAGGCCCCATAGGGGGTCCCAAAAAACGCCACATGGACGCCAAGGCTTAGAGCCTAGGCACTCGTGGTGGGTCCCACTGGCTTGTCATTAGTCAATGTAAGCATAGTTTGAATTTGTTTTTGTTTGTTTTCTTTCTTCTTTTTCGAACAAGGCCCCAAACCAAAAACCCCAAATCGCCATTAAAGCTCTTGTGAAAGTCTAAGCTCGAATTTTTGCGAGGTTTTGCACACCCACAATGTAAGTTCACTAAACTTATCTTGTTTGTCATTTCTCATGCTTTAATTTTTGTACTTTACTCTACTTAATCAATGAAGTAAGTAGTGACCCCAAAATGTTGGGTTCTCTTGATTTTGTCCATGAATGTAGAAATTGATGCATGTTCTTGCTTCTATGAATGTAATGGAATACATAGGAAGTGGTTTGAACTAAAACAAGTGAGATTTGAGTGAGAACTCAACTTGTTAGTTTAGGGTATGAGGTAGTGTAGTGAAGGGTGTAATCTTGAGTGAATGAATGGACAAAATTTGCTCCACCTTGTTGAGTTGTTGATAAGAATGCATTTGTTACTTGAAAATCGTATGAATTGTTCTCTTGTGATGCCTTGCGAAATTTTGGAGTTTTTAGCTCATGTAGTTCACATAGTTCATATGAACATGAAATGAACTAAAATAATGAATTTTCTGTAATTTTCTCTTCTTTATGAATTAACTTGATTCTCATATGCTAATGATGATGACGAATTGGGAATGGCTCATAGTAGCAACAAATTGTAGAGTTTTGAAGCTAATTTCCGAAAAAATGACATATTAACTTACATAGGTCATATGTGTTAGGTAATTCATGTCACATAGAAAATTTAACCCATTTATGATCTTCATGAGTTAAATGATGGTTTTACATTTTGTTTTGAAACAAAACCATAGTAAAAAATAAGAATGTATCGAACATAGAAGCTCATGTTTCTAATTTTTGTTCGAAATTGGTGTCTTCAAGCTTCTAAATACTTTCTCGTATAATGCTCTATATGAAACGAATATAGCAATGTATATTCACTCATGCTAGCCCCCTTTTCTTTATAATTTTGAAATGATGAACTTATTTGAAAGTAAGGCTGATATTGTTGAAAATATTGGTTTGTTAGATGTTGCTCAGACTTTGAGTCCTCTAAAGTTTGTTGCAGGTGGAAGGATAACCATAACTCATGGTTTATTTATGGGAAATGCCCATATATAGCCGTTATGCTGCTGAAATTTATACTCAAAATGTTTTCATTTTGCAAGTCTAGTTCAGACGATGACGTCGTGGAGGTGGAGGACGTACGGTGGGTGTCCTCGAAGAGACATACATGGGCTCCTGGGGAGTCGCAGCCTAGCATGCTGGCCTTTGACCGGGCTCAACACATTTCTCACTATCCCCTTTCAGGCCACGTGAGTACTAACTTCTTTTTTATTTTCTTTACTTTATTTTTCTTCTTTCTTTTCAATCTTTTCAGTCTTTATTTTGCAAGACAACCACCATTTTTAGTAGATTTGGCTCAAGTTCTCCATTCTTGGAGGGGCTTGCCTTACCCCGTGGGCGGCGTGATCCCAATCTCATCCGAATGCTCTCGGGATGTGGGTTCGATAACTTCATTCGGAGTCTTCAGGCCATTGAGAGTGTATAGAGCTCTCGTGTGTTTGTTCTTTGCCTTCTGGAGTAATGGTGGGGATAAAATGTTCCCGCCGATCCATTGCCTTCATGTGAATCCGTAATAATAAGAAGAAATTGAGTGTTTCATTTTGAATCTTTTTCACACTGTAGTGAGAAAAATGGCCCTCATTAGTAATGTTGGCCTTGAAATGGTTACTTAGTAGCTGAACCCTTTGTCCTTTGGTTCCCGATGCTTCTTCCTATTAGGCTCCTCGGCCTTTATTGGTACTACATCAGGTAATCTCAACAGAAGGGATTTGTGACACATTCTACTCTTGACAGCAGATCGTCTACTACGAGAATCGCCCGTTCTCCCATGACTTGTGAGTTCGCTGACACTTCTCAGTCTGCCTGTGATTGTCCTTTCATTCAGCAGCTGACATCGGAGTCAATACCTTCATCGTCACTTGCAGGAGGATCTAGTGTTACCCCGAACCTTTCGGAGATGCACTTGTTGCTCGATTTTACTCCCACGGATGTTCATTCGATGGGCAAGGATCCTACAACTTACGAATCTAGCTTCTTGTTTGGTGTATGCATGCCTTAATGTACATATTTATGTAAATGAACACGATTGTGTATATATTTAATCTTATTTAATTTTTTGTACATATTTGACTCGGTTTTCTAATTATTTAACTTACTTAACTATTTGACTTTGACTTGATTCAAGGGAGGGTACCAACATTCCCCTCGAAAAAGAAACTAAAAAATAAAATAAAAAAAAACGACTTGGACTTGAAACAAGTTAATTTGGCACAGAAATCGAGGAAGACATGCACAAATATCGAGGCAAAATGTGTAAGTCCAAAAAAGGAAACAAAATTGGGAGGCCTGCGCCATGGCACCAGGCGAGCGCTAGGGAGCCCAGCTAGCGCCTAGGGACTCGTCAAGCGCTATGGCGCTCGTCTCCTTTTATTTATGGCAGCTTATGGGTTACATATACCCCCCTCCTTCATACTTGTTGTTCCTCATTTGACCCAAAAGTGACGATCTTTAAAGTTTTTTGTTCGAAAATTTCAGTACTTTAGTGTGCTCTTGCAATCATGGCTAGGAGTTTTGAAGTTGCTTGTGATAAATGGCTTTCGGCTCTCAACCCGGAGGAGAAATGCTTGTTGAAGGGCTATAAGCTTTTGCTAATCACTTTGAGGTATGCTCAACTTGATATTAACCTTATATATGCTGCTGTTAGATTTTGAAATACAAACACCCATAGCTTCATATTTCGCAAAAAGGAGGTCACTCCATTGCCGAAAGGATTAGATTGCATAGTGGGATTGTCCTGTGATGGTTTGCCATGTCTTCCCAACACCAAAGACTACTTATGTCCTATCTTTGATCGTTATTTGAATCTTGATGCATATGTTATGGAAAAAGTAGTCCATGGTAGGAAAGTAGACTTGGTAGCAATGATTGATTATTTCAGAACTGCTGAAACAATCCCGAAGAGGTATAAGTGGTGGGCTTTGCTGATTTGCATATTTGCGAGATTTCTCTTCGTGAATGGTGAACCATTAGTTGGTTATGCTGCTTTGTTTACCATTGTTGAGCAATTCGAGGAAAGGAGAATCACGATGCCTCTATGCACTAGTGAGTTGTTTT
This sequence comes from Suaeda aralocaspica, assembly GCA_016808085.1. Lineage (NCBI taxonomy): Eukaryota > Viridiplantae > Streptophyta > Magnoliopsida > Caryophyllales > Amaranthaceae > Suaeda > Suaeda aralocaspica. The sequence goes on along the minus strand of PYUH01000264.1, from coordinate 54,522 downwards.
TTACCCATGATCGTCCGAAGAGGGATTCTCAAGCCCCCTTGCCCGGCTGTCCTCTACTTCTCCAGGTACGCAACTATAATGTATACGATAAATATATGTAAGTTATTTGCACTTGAAATGTTAGCAATACATAGGTCATTTAATGCTAAACCGTGATGATTATGATTTTGTTGAGTACATTATTTCAAATATAGAATAGGTCATAAAATATTTGTAACATTTCATATTTAAACATGCTCTTGCGTAAATAACTTCAGGTGTGGCTCATGGATCGCTTGAATTTGATGGAGCCTCCCGCAAATATCTCTACATAAACTCTTAGGAACTTATATGGACGACGCCAGCGGTATCAATGTTCTACTATGCATGAATGGTTACTGACTCTTGCTTATAAGAAGATTAACATTCGCTGGAACGTTTTGTGGTGGAAGATGAGGACCATGGTCTATTTGAATGAGACCCCCTACAGTCGTGTTGCGTGCCGTCTTGACTGCATTGACTTTCAACTGCCTCCTTAGAGTAACGAGGCAATTTGTTATTCAACAGATAATCCCAGACCGTGATACTGTAAGGCCTGAAGAAAAGCCTGTGCTACTAGGTATTGCAAATAATTGGGAGAGCAATTGGGTGAAGAGGACAAAGATTGTTGTGACTCCACTGCCGAAATGCTATGAAAAGGTGTCCAAGCTTTGCTTAATTTGGATGAATGTAGAATCTATGTCTATTAGTGCAGAGGCTCGTAAAAGCCGAAAGGAGAGATCATGGGTATGCTATGGATAGAGTCCAGGAGAAGCCCAAGATTACTTCTATTATGGATAGATTGGGTCCTAGGAAGATGTCGGTATGACAAAGACTTGAGAAGCTACCTCCCTTGAAGATCGATGTTGCACCTAAGAGGAAGAGATCTAAAGAAGAACAAGATGTGGGAGACAAAGGAAAGGGGAAGGTTGTTAAGGCCACTGGAAAGAAACAATGGGTGCCTAAGAAGTCTAAGAAGGTAGGCAAATCTTCTAATACTGCAGGGGATAAGGAGAAGGAACCTAGACCGGAGTAGGAAGATTGCTTTGTTGTTTCACGAACTTATTATTATTTTGATGAATAAGGCATGCGTGCCATGTTTTATTTTTATTTATGTAAACAGTTGTGTTTGAATAATCAAATGAATCATTTTATTTCATTTCATGGAAAAGTACAATACTTTTGTAGAGGTAAACATAGTTTAGTTTACTCCAGCAGGCAATTAAAGTATTGTATAGGAAAGAAGGATTTTGTTTTAAATGGGCCGAACCCTAAGTTGAGGTTGCCTACTTATCCTTGCAGAATCAGGCCAAATGTAGTTCCAGTAACTCTATGAGCATAGCTTAGGAATAGTATTTCTCTAGTTGATCCAAGTTGGTGAGGTTGTAGAAGTTGTCACCATTCTTCCTAGGAGAAGGTTGAAGCTAGTCTTGATGTCCATACCATGAAACTTCACCTTCTTCTCGACGGGTCCTGTGAGCAAGTTGAGCAATATAACCCCATGGTGTCCCTTATTGTGTTGTTGTAGGCTCGAATGGCTTGATTACTAGCACAAAATTCTTCATGTGAAATCCCAAGCTTTCGAGCAGTTCTCAAAGGGCATACATTAATAGACGAGCCACTGCCAATCAAAGTCATACGTATGTTGAGTTGTTTACTGATGACAATGATGTAGAGAACTTTGTTATGGCTTGTTCCTTCGGTCAGAAGATCCTCATCAGAAAAGGAGATAAACTGCTTGCTTATTATGCTCATGTATGATAAGGTTGATCAAAATGTCCAAAGTAGTGTTGTCGGCCACGTTTAAGTCAGAAAGGGCCTTGAGTAGAGCTTGCCTATGCTTTTTCGAAGAGAATAGTAGTTGCCAAACGTTCACATCGGCCTTGTTCTTTTGATTTGCTTGATAACCACATTTTCCTCTTGAGGTGGAGGAGTTGGTGGAGCAGCTTAAGTGTTGCTTCGATTTGGTGTAGTGGTAAGGCGTCTTGTTCGAGTAAGAATTTGAATCTCATTTTCTTTAAGAGGTGTCAAGGGCCTTAGAACCTCGGCAATATCGTCGTCTTCTTCGATGAGAGTGTGGTAAGTAGGTTGTAATCCATTTCCAGCATAGACGTGTTCATCATCACTATCCTATATTTCGTTGACTTATAAGAGGGATGAAAATGTGATTATTTGTGGGGTAGGTTGTCCCATGGGAGTAAACAAGTCAAGTGGGTCAAAACATAGTTCATCTTTCTCGACTGCATTGATACAAAGTGCCATGTTGCCAGCGAATTCTCGACATAGTCTTTTGAGGTCTTCCCATTCTCGTTGATGAAACCCTTCCGGCATCCTGTAGCCGGGTGGATATTAAGGAATAGGAGGAATCAATGGAAGAGGTTCCTCAATGAGCCAACGATATTTAATGCATCTTTCCCATGTTGAGGTTATGCACCATTTCATTGATGTATTTGTTCCGGCAAGGTGTCAATCAAGTTTGGCTCGAGATCAGGAGGATCAAATAAAGAGTCTTGCTCGGTGACCCTTCTAGCTACTTTCTCCATGTCTTGTATGGTGTGCCTATTCTTGAGATCGTTCATCTCCATTTTTATTTCTCCCTAGGCTTGCGATACTTGGGCTAAGGCGTTCATGACGGTGGATTCTTGATCACCCATTGTTGAGTTAGATTGTATTTCTCCATTTTAGAATTTTTGTTTTCACTTGTTTTAATGACTTCACTCTCAAGACATATGCAACGCCTATTATGGTTGCTTCCTAGTTCTACATGAATATATAATGCATAGTATTTCATTTCCCCTTTGTTTCTCTCTCTTTTTTTTTTATCATTGAGTGGATATGAAAATATCTTTTACAAAATGAATGTTATGCAACCTATGGAGGGTCTATATGAACCTTTAGTCAACACAATGAGCAACCATGGTCTACATGCGACTCTCTAGGGGAAAAGGCTACGAGAAAGCTAGATTCCCGCAAACAACATGTATACAAACATAGAACATGTGATCACATAGCACGTCGCACGTAATAACATACCTATGCATGAGGTAAAGTCCAACAAACCTATCCAATGTTCTAAGACAGAACTATAAATATGGATTTAAGGTGTCCAAGAGGGTACCATGACTAGGGTGTGTCCAACTATCCACACCACAACTTAGTGGTGACCAAGTGGGACATCAATTATGAATCACATAGGTCATATGATCCACGCGTTATGGTAGGGATGGGCTTCATTTAAGCAACTACCTTAGGTAGGTTACCTAACCATCCTTAACATCGGTTCCCCGAAGGTGTCTCAAGTATAGAACATACTTTAAGAGACGTGTATCCTAAAGCAAGACCCTCACATGGGAATTGCAAGTGTTATGCCTTGCAAATAGAAGTCGATATTATAACTATGAAATTACGAGACTTTCCGAGTTTCATCCACTCTCCTTTCAAAATAAAGGAATATCCCCGGTGAAGTCACAAAACTGTGGACCCGGGGCTTTGGTGGCCCACTTGCCCTTTTTACAGAAATTGAATGGCGTGTTAGTTTGATTGCATAGTGTGAGTATGGTTCGCTTAGGGAGTGAGTCTAGAATCTCATAACCCAAGTAGAGAAGTCGCCAACATCCACCTTTCGAGAGCTAACGGAACCCTATTAGGTTATAGCCCAATGGAAAAATGACATGCAACGATAAGAAGGTCTCATATCTCTGGATTCAGGGACAAGGGTAAGGACAACATTAGGTCACTGTGTCCCCCCGTGTATAGCTGCCTCTACTTGTTCTCAGGTGTAACCTGATGTTAATTTTCTTATGAATTGGAAACCCACATGGATAGTACTAAAATTTCGAACTTCTAAAGGCCATCCAAGCCACCAAAATTCTCAATTTTAGGTTTGATTAATTAGTCCTTGATTAAAGCCTAAGCACACTCAAAGCCACTAATTAATCTTCACAAGAGTATACAGTAAATTCCACAAACCCTTAAAATTTTTCGGAAATTTGTTTTCAAGAAAACAAGCAAACTTTTATTCAATTCAAACTTAATTAATTTACAAACTACTATTGATACTATTTATAGGAATAATCATCAACAAAAATCCCAACTAAGAACAACAAAAGACACGCACAAACACTAGGGAATTCGTCCCTCACAAAACAAACACACAAGAAGATAAGTATGCCACCTCATCACTACATGTTGATCTTATCTTGCCTAACAACTCTAACAAACTATCTAATCAAGAAAATATTCTAACAACTTATCTAAATAATTTATTAACAATATAATCATCATATTTTAAGCTAAAAATCACGAAATTCCTTGCTGCCCAAGAACTTGAAAAAATCGTCAAAAACACGCCTCAAGAATCTTCGTCCATTTCGCGCAATTTTCAAGATTCTTCAAGAAACTTCAAGAAATGCTTTAAGATCCAATCTTTTAATCAAGAAACCTTCAGGAATCTTTCCAGCATGTATTTTAGCATAATTATGATGACCAAGACTCACCAAGAAATAAAAAACTCAATGCCTGAAATGAGAAAAACCCTAGCAAATGAGTGGGAAAAAAAACTCATAGGCAAAAACCATCTTGTTCCCCAAAATCCACCATCTTTTCTTGATTTGCGTGCCATCTTAGTGATATGTGACCATGCACACACAAATCCCTACCCTTGATGTACCCATATGGCTTATATCACCATATGCAATTATTTCACCTATGGTTGCATCCTTGCCATTGACATCACCACCTTTGAAGTTGATGGCACTGATATCATTAATATTATCAATTGCACTGATATCATTAATATTATCAATGTCACTGGTGCTTGCACTTACATCATCCTCCCTTTCTTCAAAACAGTTTGACCTAAAACTTCGAAGTTGTTCATCAGGAATGTATGGAGATAAATCACCTATATTGAAAGTAGCATGGACTCCATATTCTCCTGGTAGCTCAAGTTGTTAAGCATTATCACCAACTTTTTTCAAAATCTTGAATGATCCATCACATCTAGGCTTCCTTGAATTGATAACCATTCCGTTCTGAGATCTAACCAAACCAAATCACCTTCCTTGAATTGACGTGGGCTCCTGTGCTTATTTGCGCGAGCTTTATACTAATCATTCACCTTTTCAATTCTTGCTCTAATCTGGGCATGTAACTTCTGCATATATTGAATTTTATCCAAAGCAGTTTTATGAACCAACTCACCTTTAGGAACAAAAATGAAATCAATTGGCAACTTGGGATTGACTCCATAAACAACTTCAACGGGTGAATGTTTGGTTGCATAAGTAGGTGATCTATTATAAGCAAACTCAGCATGCGCCAATTTTAGGTCCCAGTGTTTCTGAGTTTTACTTACCAACCCACGCAGTAGTACCCCTAGAGTTCTGTTTGTTACCTCAGTCTGCCCATCAGTTTGTGGATGATAGGAAGTACTAAAAAGCAATTTGTTACCAACTAGCTTCCACAGTGATTTCTAGAAGTAACTCATGAATTTTGAATCCCTGTAACAGACAATGGTTTTAGGTATACCATGCAATCGTATTGCATCCCTAAAATATAGCTCTGCAACATTAACAGCATCATCAGTCTTATTGCAAGGAGTGAAATGTGCCATCTTTGAAAACCTGTCCACCACGACCATAATAGAATCCTTATTTCGAGCAGTTCTAGGTAGACCAACAAATAAATCCATTGATACATCTTCCCAGGGACCATCAGGAACCGGCAATGGTGTATATAAACCCTGATGAAATGTTGCTTTGGCCTTTTGACATACAAAATTCCCTGCAAGACCCCCTCCATGTGCCACTCTTACAAGTAATTCCCTTATTAAACAGTTAGGCACGCACAACTGGTTCCCCTTAAACAGGAATCCATCATGTAATTCCATTCCCCAATTGTTGCATCACAAGCCCAAAATCCATATCATATTCATAATATGTCTTGATATGTTCTAAACCCAACAACATGCAATTCCAAACACTGATCAACACATACCTTCTAGAAAGTGCATCTGCCACCACATTAGACTTGCCATCTTTATATTTTGAAGAGAAATGAAAAGATTGAAGTAACTTAACCCACTTGGCATGTCTAGGATTCAGTTTCTGCTGACCATTGATATGTTTCAGTGCTTCATGATCAGAATGCAGGATAAAATGATTAGGCCTCAAATAATGAATCCAATGATCCAGAGCTCTAACAATTGCATAAAACTTTGTATGATAAGTGGAATCTTTAAACTGGCCCCATTTAATTTTTTGCTGAAATAGGCAATTGGTCGTTTTCCCTGCACTAACGCTGTGCCAATTCCTACATTGCTTGCATCTGTTTCAACTTCAAAAGGTTTTGTGAAATCAGGCAATGCAAGAACAGGTGTGTGGCATAACAAATCCTTAATTTTTTCGAATGCTTTCTGCGCCTCCTTGGTCCACTCAAATTTCTTATCCTTCTTGATGCATTCAGTCATAGGAGCAACAATTGATGAGAAGTTTTTGACAAACCTTCTGTAGAAGGAAGCCAAAACATGAAAAGAACGCACTTCAGTAACATTCGTGGGTGTTAGCCATGATTTTATTGCTTCAACCTTAGATTGATCCACTGAAACCCCATCTTTTGACACTACATAACCCAAAAACGTCACACTGCTCAACATAAAATAACACTTCTCCAATTTCCCATACAGCTTTTGTTGTCTCGAAGTTTCGAAAACCTGCCTTAGATGTTGTAGATGATCACCATTGTTTCTACTATAAATCAGAAAATCATCTATGTACACAACAACAAACTTTCCCAAATATGGTTTCAAAACTTCATTCATGAGCCTCATAAAAGTGCTTGGTGCGCTGTTGAGTCCAAAAGGCATGACTAACCACTCATAGAGACCCAATTTAGTTTTGAAGAGTGTTTTCCACTCATCTCCTTCCCTCATGCGTATCCGATGATACCCACTTCTCCAATCAATTTTGGAAAACACCTGTGAACCATACAACTCATCTGATAAACCGTCCAGCCTGGGGATGGGAAACCTATACTTGATTGTGATGTTGTTGACAGCTCGAGAATCAATACACATGCGCCAGGAACCGTCCTTCTTAAGAACAACCAGTATTGGTACGGCACACGGACTCATACTCTCTCTGACATATCCCCTTTGCATCAATTCTTCAATCTGCCTTTGTATCTCCTTAGTCTCCTCAGGATTGCATCGATATGTTGGTTTATTAGGAAACTGAGCACCTGGTATCAAGTCAATCTTGTGTTCAATGCCCCCAGTGGGAGGCAAACCTGGTGGCAAATCATCTGGAAATACATCTTCAAATTCTTTCAATAGTGGTTGAAGAATTCTTGAGATTGCAGATGTTTCAACTCTTACATCCTTGGCCATCAAAAGGATCACTTGCTGGCAATAAGCTAATTCCTTCACCAACTCCCTAGGATTTAACAAGGACACTCCCTTTTTGTTTTCCTCATTCAATTGCTTCCTGTCTTCCGCCACTTTCAAGGGTTTTAAAGCAATTGGCATGTCAGTTTCCTGTTTCTTGATGACATAGACATTGGTTCTTCCATCATACTTCACAAATCGAGCATATTGCCATGGTCTACCAAGCAATATATGACAAGCATTCATAGGGCAATCATCACACAATACAAAATCCTCAAACTGACCAATTTTGAAATTGACCAGGGCTTGCTTTGCTACTTTAACATCACTTGTATTGCTTAACCAATGTACCTTGTAAGGTTGAGGATGGTTGTGTGTAGGGTAGTTCAGTTTCTGAATCAGTAGGGTAGAGACCACATTAGTACAACTGCCACTATAAATAATTACATCACACAGCTTGCCTTGTACATTACACCTAGTCACAAAAATCTTGTCCCTCTGGTTCTCTTCAACTGGTGTTGGTTTAGTTTGAAGAAACCTCCAGNTTTAGTTTGAAGAACCCTCCAGAGGACTAATGCCTGACCCTGTGTTTCTGCCTCTTCAAGAAGGAGATCTAGGTAAGCATCCTCAATCTCTTGTGCTTCCCTAACAGTGATCACCCTGGAGCTAGGGCAATTGCGTTGTAGGTGTCCATATCCTTGACACTTAAAACACTTCGTCTTATCATCAGGGATTGCAAAAACGCTTCCTCTTATCATCAGGGATTGCAGGTGGTTTCACTGGAGTTCTTGTACTTTTAACATTATCGAAGTTAGGTTTAGCACTAGGTGATTGAGAATACACCACTTCCTTCTTAGATTGATAGGATTTAAAAAATGCTTTCGGCTTCTTTGAATTCCCATGTTTTTCAACTCTGAGTGCCACTTTACATATTTCATCACAAATCCAATAGTGTTGCAATTCCACTTTCTCCCTGATGGAATCATCCAGTCCTGCAACAAATCGAGCAACCTTGTGATCTTCCTTCTCTTCCAGATCACACAATATCAACATATTTTCAAAGGCAATGATATATTCTTCAACACTCTTTTACCCTTGTTTTAAGGTATGCTTCTTCAGGAAATTATTCTGTTCATATTCATGTGGCACAAATTTCTTCCTCAATTCCCTTTTCAGTTTGCGCCAAGACCTTATTTTTTATTTTCCTTCCTTTGTTCGTTTTCTTTGTAGTCATTCATACCACAAACTAGCATAGGAAGTTAGCTTTAATTCCGCCACTCTAAAGGCCATATGATCATCATACTCTTTGTAATTGAAGACTCTTTGGGTTCTCCTTTTGTTTGTGGTATGATCATATGGCCTTTAGAGTGGTTTTCCAATCAAGGAAAACTTCCGGATCTAGTTTGCCATTGAACTCAGGAACGTCCAATTTTAGGCTATGATCATCATCCTTTTGTTTGTCACGCTTTTTATATATTTTACTATCATATTCATCACTAGAACTGCTGTCATATTCACGCCTAGGTTTACGTGCACTCCTACCTGAGATTTCATCATTAGAACTTGAAACTCCTCAATTTCTTGTCCCTTTTTACTGTTTTTCGATTTCCCTAACACAAAATTCATCACTTCTTCTAGCATAGTTCGTAACTCCTTTATTTCATTGTTCCTTCTGATATCCTTAGCTTGTTCTAATGATAATCCCCTTTGAAAGTTTGCAGGTTCTTCTTCACCTCCACCTTCCATGGCAATGTTGCTTAAAGTGATTTATAGATTGATGAGAACTTGAGAATAAATGACCTCTCAATGAGAGCACCAAATTTGATGTGAATTTTCTTATGAATTGGAAAACCCACGGGGATAGTACTAAAATTTCGAACTTCTAAAGGCCAAGCCACCAAAATACTCAATTTTAGGTTTGATTAATTAGTCTTTGATTAAAGCCTAAGCACCCTCAAAGCCACTAATTAATGTTAACAAGAGTATACAGTAAATTCCACAAACCCTTAAAATTTTTCGGAAATTTGTTTTCAAGAAAGCAAGCAAACTTTTATTCAATTCAAACTTAATTAATTTACAAACTACTATTGATACTATTTATAGGAATAATCATCAACAAAAATCCTAACTAAAAACAACAAAACACACGCACAAACACTAGGGAATTCGTCCCTCACAAAACAAACACACGACAAGATAAGTATGCCACCTCATCACTACATCTTAATCTTATCTTGCCTAACAACTCTAACAAACTATCTAATCAAGAAAATATCCTAACAACTTGTCTAAATAATTAATTAACAAGATAATCATCAGATTTTAAGCTAAAAATCACGAAGTTGCTAGCTGCCAAAGAACTTAGAAAAATCGTCAAAAACACGCCTCAATAACCTTCGTCCATTTCGCGCAATTTTCAAGATTCTTCAAGAAACTTCAAGAAATGCTTCAAGATCTAATCTTTTAATCAAGAAACCTTCAAGAATCTGTCCTGCATGTATTTTAGCATAATGATGATGACCAAGACTCACCAAGAAATAAAAGACTCAATGCCTGAAATGAGAAAAACCCTAGCAAATGCAATGGAAAAAAAACTCATAGGCAAAAACCAACTTGTCCCCAAAATCCACCATCTTTTCATCATTTGCGTGCCATCTTAAAAATATGTGACCATGCACACACAAATCCCTACCCTTGATGCACCCATATGGCTTATATCACCATATGCAATTATTTCACCTATGGTTGCATCCTTGCCATTGACATCACCACCTTCGAAGTTGATTGCACTGATATCATTAATATTATCAATTGCACTGATATCATTAATGCTATCAATGTCACTGGTGCTTGCACTTACGTCATAACTTCATAATCATAATATCGAATTATAACATACATATTTCCGGTTTAGACCTACAAACACATATGGAAATAAGGCTAGGTGGGTTTTAGTTAATGCACATATATTTCCCGATTTATCATGCATGGGTGATCGCTTTAGAATTAAGTTTATTTTAATCTTTGATTTAGTTGAAACATGCTTTTAGGTCTTCTAAGCTAAACATGAATTGATTGAAAGCATTAAACATTTAGCATGGATGACATAGAACCTAAAGCAAATGTTTCTACTTAAGATTGATTTTATTTAAGAGTCGAATCATCAATTACACACTGTTACATTAATATGAATTTAAGACATGTCAATTATCTAATAAAGCAATTAAATCACATAAACATGCAAACTAACTCCTTTGAAGAACTCAAGATGATGATTTCTATGTTGTTGGCCTCATTTGAAGTACCTTTCATGCAAGTCGACGACCCTTTAGAATCGAGAGCTAGAAGAACCTTAGATAATGATAATGCATGATAATGATAATGATAATGATAATGATAATATGAAGTGTTTAGCACGGTTTCAAAGCAAGGCACGAAAATCGAGAGAAGTTTAGAGAGAAAAAACGACGAGTAGAGAAAGGGAGTGTGAAAGAAGCTGAGAACATGTGAAGATTTTGAAGTCCAAGTGAGGAATAAAGGTCAAAGGAGGGGGTATATATAGTGTTGGAAGTGATGTAAGCGAGCGGCAGAGCGCCGGAGGAGTGTTAGAATGCTTAGCAGTAAACGCTAGGACCCACGACAAGTGCCAAGACGCTCAATGAGCGTTGTGGCGCAGGGCCTTCAGACGCTGGCTGGGTGTCTGGGTGCTTCTCCTGCATTGTGGAGGTCAAGTCCCAATTTCCAATTTTCACGTGGAGGATCTCCGATGGTTTGTTATTTTGCATATTTACTTCCATAAATCCAAATATTTCGACATATTATGAAAATATACAACATTCACTTCCATAAAGCTATTTTTACACTTCCATAACCAAGTGTTGCTATAAACCGAACAAACCTTTCTACAAGGTTCGTCGAATCTGATCACATTCATACGCCTAAATTAATTTATTTTTATTTTTGAAAATGAATTTGAAATTAATGAAGTAAAAATGAAATGAAAATTAAAATTATAAAATGAAATATAAAATAAAAATATAAAATGATAAAATTAAAATAAGAAAATCATTTTAATCTTATTTCGACCATTATAACTCATCATTGGTTAACCCCTTCCGACAACAGTTTTATTTATTTATCTATTTTCAAGAACTCGACTTTCACGAAAAGGACATGTTTGCGATGTGGTACACGATGATCATCAGCCGTTAGGCGGGACCAAAAATAGATAGGTGTCTACATCCACCATCTCACTAAACCATGTGTTATCACCTTCACTAATAGTAGCTATATTCAAATCCTTAGGAGGTTCTAAAACTAAATCCAATTAAGTGTCTTCAGATTGTGCTTCTGCATAAAAAAGTCTCTTGGCAATTTTTTATAAACACAATTCCATTCTTCCTCAACTCCATCTACCACGTAGAAAACCTAATGCACTTGTGATCACTAGTAGAAAAATTGGATTTTGCTGCACCACATTTGCTGCAGTTCTTTGAGATTTTTAAAGAACCGTAGCAAATAGTTGTTGATGATACACAATAAAAATTATTTGCTGCGGTTGATTTATTTGCTGCGGTTTTTTTTTTTATAACCGCAGCAAATAACTCAACCCAAAAAAAAAAACGTTCAAGCCCAGCCCAAACGAAGAGCTATAAATACAAAAACCCTCCATTTTTCCACCAAACCCTAACTCCCCTTCATTCTCGCCTCTTTCCCTCTCATTCTCACCTCTTTCCCCTAACTCCCTCTCAATTTCTGATCTCTCAATCTCTCTAACCCTAACTCCCTCTGTAACTCTCGCCTCTTTCCCTCTCATTCTCGCCTCTTACCTCTCTCATTCTCATTGCCATTCGTCCTCCCCATTTGAAGGTACTACGATAACACCGGCGACCTCCTCTTCCTTGTCTTTCTTGCTATTCCTCTTCCTCGTCTGTCTTCCCCTTCGTCGTCGGTCTTCCTCTTCGTCGGCCGTCGTTTCCCTTCGTCGTCTGTCTTCCCCTCAAAAGGTATTGTTTTAATATTTCTGTATTTATTTAAAATTGGAAGTTTTTTTTTTGTTTTCTTTCCTGTAATTAGTTAAATTATTCTGCCACTTGTGAAGTTGTCTCTTTCACAGAAAGATTTTTTGTCTTGCTTACAGTTTAATGTTCTGAGATCTAAATTCAATATTTTAATGTTTCTTGTAATTAGTTTAATAGTTATTTTAATGTCTTGTATGGCAGAAGAACGATGATGTGGATGTCAGCAGAGATGATCTGTCAAGGGCGTTAATGGTATGCATTTCATTGTGTGATTGTATTTGCTGATCTTTATTTTTGAGCATTATTGTGAAAGTATCTTTAGTTATCATGAATGTATCTAGTGCTGTGAATCGCTGTCTACTTGGTTGCTTGCAATGGTAGTTATATGAGTGCTTGGAGTTATACAAGTGCAGTTAATTGAATAAATGGTCCAATGTTTCTCTAATTCATGTATAGAGCATTCTGAGTTTTCAAATTTCTTGTTAAGCTTTGTAATTCCTTATGGGAATATGAGATTGTGAAGATGCAAATATGCAACTAATATGATGGTATATATTGTGTAAAGAGAGAGTGGTGTGTGTTGCAGACTGTTAACTTTTCTTCTCAACCAATGTTCTTTTTTTTGTTATATGTTGTGTATCGTAATAACGTTGTACTGTTAATTGATCAATGCCGTTGTTGATTTGTTTCTAAACATGAAATGTTGGTTGTTTGACACTAGGATTAAACATTAAAATCGGCTATGCTGATATTTGCAATGTTGGATTTGTTTTGCAATGTTTAATGTGATTCGTTTTGATACTCGGGTTTTTTGATTGTTTGAGAGTACTTTGTTTGTAAGATATAAATTATAGAATTATGATTTCTGGGTCGCTCTTCCCCTTTTCTCTCATGGACCTCTGTCATATCACTTTTGAACTTTATAATGTTTCTAATGATTTGATTATCCAATATAGTGCCTGTTTTGATATCTGAGAATACTAGGATAAAAGTAGGGCTTTGTCTTTCGTCGTTCCGTCACCATAAATTTAGACTTTCAATTACATGTTAAGTGTTCTATTTGACTGCACGTTTTCCAATTAATTTTGCCTAAAAGACGAATAATCCTTGTCAATTAATAAGCAGAAAAACAGTTTATTAGAAGCATGCTGATTGTTTTTATAGTTGCTACACAACAATGTATGTATGTAATTTCTTTTGTCGGTTGTGTTGCACAAACAAAAATCTCTATAAGATTGTTTATTATAATAAAAAAATTTTCAAACGATAGTCATGTGTGGTAGTAGAACAACCTTAGTTATATGTTCTTATTCTTGAATGCTTGAATGAATGAATTAGATTTTGAATCTATGAAAGAATGGTTTAATGAGTATGTTAATGGATGCTTGAATGAAATATTCGATGAGATTGAGCTTATGACTGATTGTTTATTGATTTAGATGAGATTGAGCTTGTGATTGATGTTTATTGATCTGTGTCTGAGTGTGTTGCTTCTTACTTGATTCCCTTATGTCAGACAATTGCATCTCTATGGTGATGCAATGTTGAATGATGATCGAGTCCTTATAGTCCGACAATTGCTTGATAAAAAATGAGTCCTTTTCATAAGACATAATTATTTCCAAATGATGAAGGGACTCAAGTGATGACCATGGTCAACTCATTGAGGTTTGAGTTGCTCCAGGCTTAAAAACCGTTTGAAGTAGCTAACTCGAATGGTGGGTGATCGTAACACAATCCCTGATGGGAGATATGTATATAACATAAATATATATAGTCTAATGCTATGTTGTTTGGCTGCGGTTTGGTTCTTGTGGATATTGTGTGATGTTGGTTGGAATGATGAATATATGAATGCTTGTGAATGAATGTTGCTTGAATGATTGAAACAAAGAAATGGTTGATGAGTAGAATGGATGCTTTGTAGAGACTATTAGATGAGATGATGGTTATGACTGATTTATGAATGAATTGAATGGGTTTATTCATGAATGGTAATGCTTGAACGAATGAATAAGAATAGGAATGGTTGAATGAATGTATAGATATGGTTAAATGAATGAATTATGGTATGATTTATACATTTTTTTTTTCTGTTGCTCTCTTTGCTCTTCTCTTTATCTGATGGCCCGCCAATGCGTTGCTGCTGCTGGCGTACGTGCCGCTGGTGTACGTGCCGCTGCTGTAATGCTGCTGCTACTGGTTCTCGGACCGCGCTATTGTATGCTTTACTTCTCCAATCACTCACCAACAAGTCCATCACCAATATTGTTTAAGTTAAATTTCAAATGTATTTTTGTGATAGAAGTGTATTTTTTTTGTGATAGAAGTGTAATTTAATTGAAAATAATTGATTCCATGTATGCATAACATTTCAGCTTCTAATTTTGCTTTAAAATGCAAAAAAAAAAAAAAAAAAAATAAAAAATAAAAAAAATTAATTTTTTTGGGTGCTTATTTGCTGCGGTTATTCACAAAACCGTAGCAAATGAGTGTTTTTTTTGGTGGGAAACAGCATTATTTGCTGCGGTTCTTTGTAAAACCGCAACAAATAATGCTGTTTCCCTCCAATTTCTGGTGTGTTATTTGCTGCGGTTACCTGAATAACCGCAGCAAATAACCTAATTTTTTGCTGCGGTTTAACCGCAGCAAATAAAATTTCATCATTTGCTGCTGCTATAAGTGCTGCGGTTCAAAACCGCAGCAAATACCTGGGAAAAAACCGCAGCAAAATGCATTTTTTGTACTAGTGGATGCTAATAAAAAAGGATCATCTGTGGAAGACAATTTCTTAAAGTTAGCACATGTCATGCCACAATCATCAGTTTCCACATGAAACTAATCACATTTGAACAATACGCGCGATAGAGAATGCACTCAAGTAATCTAACTCTATTATATGTTTTATAACCCCATCATTAGTGACATTTCCTAAAATGGGGTAATGGTCTTTACCAAAGCTTGGGGTCAAAGCAGTTAATGACACGCCAGTATTTTGGGTTATCCTGTTCCCGTTATGGCTTTTCATGTAGAACTTATAGCCGTTACAATATTATCCCATGTACCTTCTTGCAAAAGCAGAAGGACCTACTGATAGGATCTTAATATGATCCCTATTCCCTAACATCAAGCCATATAACTTTCTCTTTAAACCAATCCACAAATTCATTACTTTGTTGTTGAGCCTCCCTCCATCTTCTCTTATGCCTATCTCTAGGCTTGCTTCTTACAAGCTCTTCATGTTTTCTGCATACATGTTTATATCAAAGTTAAGAAACTAAAATAAGAATTAAAGAAAAAATGGGTAATAAAAAAATACTAGCTTTATGTAATTCGTAACTTGCTCATGTTGGTTATTGAACAAAACATATCGTTGTGCTAGAAGCTTTGTTTTAGAATCATGAGTGCATGCCTTCCCTTTTTTCTTCCCCTTCATCTTCCCCTTTTTCTTTTTCCCTAGAGGATAACCTATCTTGGTAAACAGCAATGATTCATCATTAACTTACCCTTGCATGATAAGGTAGATATGTTGCATAGAATCTTAGGCACTCTTCAACCAACTACCCATTTGCTACAGAAGCCTCTGGGTGTCTTCGAATTTGCACATAAGATTTCAGCTTTCCCAAGTACCTTTCTATGGAGTACACATACCAATTACACACTACTCCACCAAGTTTAATATCTTCAACCAAATGAATAGGTAAGTGGACCTTGATATCGAAAAAATAAGGCCGAAATATTTTTTTCAAGTTCACAAAGAGTTTCATAAATCTCAGTTGGAAGGCGTTCAAACTCTTTGGATTGATGACTTTGCTACATATGGCTTTAAAAAAGCACTCTGTCTAATAAGAGGTATAGCCACATGTTTTGGTAAAGCTTTTCTAACTGCAACCAGAAGTAAGTGTTGCATTATGATATGAGCATCATTTCTCTTATACTAGATATTTGTCCCTCCTTCACTTGCACACACCTAGACATATTTGATGCACATCCTCATGGAAACTTTACCTTTATAAAAATACCAAAAAATATTTTCGCTGCTCGTTATGCATAGAAAATGATGCTTTTGGAAAATAAACATATTGTGCGTCATCTGATTTTAAGGGATGCAATTCTTCTCTTATTCCCTTTTTGTAATACCCCACATTTTCACGTATTGTAAGAAAGTATTTTTGTATTTTATTTGTATAATTTTAATATTTTTATTGAAAAGTTATGTTCAATAGGAATATTAAATGAAAATAAATAATAATAAGAAAATAAATAAAATAAATTTTAAATAAGTTTTAATTAAAAATAATTATTTGTGTTCATAAATAATATTTTATGTTTTTAAAATATTTTAAAAGGCTTCTAAAAATATTATGTTCAAGGGTTTCCTAATTTATTTTGAGGCAAAGACCTAAAGGTAATTTCCACTTGTTAGGATAAGTATGGGATTTTCCAAATCCTACTTTGGGGCCTATAAATACTCTTAAAAACCCAAATTTTCAGATTTTCATGCTCATAAGTCATCATTAGGATTCTAAACATTTAGAGAGAAAAAGAGAGGAAAAAATAAAGAGAAGTGTTTCTTCAGAAAAAAAAAAAACTGCAGTTCTGTTTTTCGGAAAAAAAGAGGAAAAAAAAGAGTTTTCTTGTTCTTGGGATCCGTGTCTTGCCAGACCCCACCCGCGCCTAGCCGGACCATCGCCAGAGCCACTCGCCGAACCACTGTCGCCACCACCTGTGGCCCTACTCCTCCCCTATTTGTTTCGGAACTTTTCTAAAAAAAAATTCTTCTTCTTTCTTTTTTTTTGATTCAATCTTGCAGATTCATGTTCATATTTATGTTTAATCATGCTTTTATAAGTTCTAATCAGGTTTCAATAAAGTTATGATTTGTTTTAAGGTATGAATTAAATTGTGGTTCATGAAATTTTAGATTAGGCTTTATAAATTATGCACGTTATGATTTTTATGAGTTTTTATGATTTAAACTTCAATATTATGATCATGAAATATCGTTGTGTGAATTTATGATGATTTTATGAAGTTTAGATTGATTTTTGAAGGCTTTGAAAATAAAATAAATTGTTGTCCAAATTTTATAGTCATGAAATTCAATTGAATTAATATTATGATCATGTTTTGGATTATAAAAAATTATTCTAAAGCATAGGTTGGTTTCATAATCATGTTAGATGATTGTAGAAGAGTTTTGCTATGAAAATATGATGTTTTTGTGAATTTTTCATGACTTTAAAGTTAATAAATAGATCTGAAATTTTTATAAAAAAAGTTAAAGTAAGTCTTTAAGTGTTCATATTATGCTACTATGATCACATATGAATTCTATGATGTTACATATAATTTTTAGTATGTTTTACGAAGTTTAAAAGTGATTTTAAGCATGTTTAACATGCTGCCTAGAATTTATCAAGCGAATAATTAGGCTTTTAAAGTATGTAATTAGCATAAATTGATCATATAAATTGAGTACGTAACACATTGTATGATTAATTTATGTTGTTTTTGTAGTTTTTAAGGGAGTTTTGGTAATTTTATAGTAAGACGTTGTAACAATGATCTATGACTTCTAATTAGAGTGCAAGACGTTGTACTCTTTTATATTTTTAATGCGATGGATATCTGTCACTTTATGTGACAAAGTAATACCTTCTTGGAGTTCCTCCCAAGTTGGTGCCCAATAAGGCGATGATTTTTAAGGAGGAAGCCCGTTCGATGCTCGATCCATATGTTTAAATTTATTAATTTATTTAGTTGAGTCCATGTACAGGTAAAATGTTGTCAAAGGTAAGTTGAGTGCATGTTTTATTTCTTATTGTTGTTGCATAGTCTTTAGTAGTTATGTACTCAGCTTTGCTGACTGTTTGTTTTGTGTGCATGGCTTTGACTTGGACTTGGCCCTACAATGACCCACTATGGTGAGTAGTTGTCTAGTAAAAGAAAAGTTACAGGTACAAGTGGGCATAAGTCATTTCATGATGGGCTGGAGTGAGAGCGCTTGCTATGTTTTGTAGCTTTACTTTATTTTATTGCTTATGATTGACTAACATTTATTTTGGATATGGTTTTATTTCTAAAGACTTCTGGTTTTGGTTTTTAAGGGCCATTAATATGGTTCCGAAGTGTAATAAAGTATTAAGTTGATTTTATTTTGAAATTGTTTTAAAGTTTAGTTTGAAATTAGTTTTAATATTAAGACTTCTGCTGTAGTACTTTGATAAATGCCTTAGCAGTTATCACGGTGGCGATAATACTTTTGTTTTTCCATATTTAGAACTTTTAATAAATATAATCCTTAATAAATATACTACGTCCGTTAACGAAAGGATGCAACACTTAGGGTCGCACGGACTCCTAGGCAAAATTTTGTAATGATGTCTAGGAAAATATAAGGGTATGGGTAAGTATATTGATGAGAGAGAAAAAAATCAGATTAATTGATTAATCAATTGGGTCCACCAACTAAAGTGGAGCCAAAATTTTAGTTTTGGGTTGTTTTCCCACCAAAATCATGCATCAGCAAAACAACCATCCATATTTCCCACTTAAATTTGGTCACAATTTGAAATGTTAAAGTTTCAAATTGTGACTTCCACATCACACCACACTACACTATATATACAGCTAGAGTAGTCATAATAAAAATCCAAAATTGCTGCTCCATCAAGCAAAAAAAAAAACAATAGAGAAGGGAGATTAATACAGCCATCTTCAATGGCAATTTAAAGTCCAAAAAAAATCAAACATTCACAAGGTCAGCAATCATCTTCTTCTTCTCCCATAGCAACACTCCATCTTCATCTTTAATTCTACCTCTATTGTTGTTCAGCTGTACATTTCATCCCCAAAAAGTGGTAGTCCCAAGTCAGTTGCCACGTCCACCCACATCCACCCTACAAATCAATTCATAACAAAGCAAACAACAAGAATCTGTAAACTGATTCATATATGGCAGGTTATCCACACGACGGGTGGTTTCCATAGATCATATTCTCCTTGAACAACAACAAGATGAAGAGATAAACAGGGAACACATAGGTGAGATTGTCAGAAAATGCAAACCACAGTTAACATTAGACAAAAGGAGGAAAATTGTTGACAGTATACTAGCAATGGAAAGAGAACAAAGTCTTCCTTATGGTAGCATTTCACAAGTTGCAAGGGAAGTGGGGGTTCACAAGTCCACAATAAGTAGACTTTACGCATATGTCAAAGCCCAAAGACAAAAAGGGGAATTGATTGATGTCAGTCCCAAGAAAGAAGGCAAAGTTGGAAGGAAAGCAATGGAAGTCAGTGACCAATTTTTGCAATCTGTCCCTTTACAGTACAGGAAAACTCTAAGGTCTTTTGCAAAACATCTGAATGTGTCTCATGTTTATAAGCTAAAATCACACGCACAACATAGGCAAAAATCGTCCTAATCTAGTGACTCATCCATGACTCACAAGATAAGAATGCCACATCACCACTGCATGTCATGCAACTTGCTAACATATCCTAAGAAACTATATCTAAACAAAAAAACTTATTCATACCTTGATAATCAAGATAATCAACAAATTATAACCAGATTTACACAAAAATATGATCTACCCAAGTCCACACAAAATCGTCAAAATTGACGCCACACAAGCCCCATCCAAATTTGCGCAATTTTGTGATTTATCTTCAAATCTTCAAGGAACCTTTCAAGATTCAATCTTTTAATCAAGAAACCCTCAAGAAGTTATTATCCATGTGTATAAGGATGTAAATGAAGATTAAGACACTTCAAGAAATAAAAGACTCAACGCCTAAAAATGAGAAAACCCTATCAAGTGAAGTGGGAAAAACTCATAGGCAAAACCATCTTGTTCCCCTAATTCCGCCATTCTTTCCTTTGCTTCAATGATCAAGTATTTTCGTGTGTCACCATACACACACATGATGATGTCTTTGAAGATCCCAAAAGCCTTGAATCTCCATAAGCCATTATTTCCCCCATACTTGCATCATTCTTAGAAGCCATTATCAAACCTTCGAAGTTATCACCTTGTTTTGTATCATCCTCCTCTTCTTCAAAAGAGTTTGTCCTCAAACCTCGAAGTTGATCATCAGGAACATAAGGAGACATATCACCAATGTTGAACGTAGCATGCATACCATATTCACCTCGCAATTCGAGTTTATATGCATTGGCCCCTATCTTGCTCACGATTTTGAATGGTCCATCACACCTAGGCATTAGCTGGTTTTCCTTTGATTAGGAAATATTTCCTTCCTTAGATGTAACCATACCAAATCACCTTCCTTATATGTGTGTTTGACTTTATGTTTGTTAGCTCTTGTCTTGTAGATATCATTCACATGCTCAATTCTTGCTCTAACATGTGCATGTAACTTCTGCATATATTCAGTTTTAGCTAAAGGATCTTTATGTACGAGCTCACCTTTGGGAATAGCCACGAAATCAATAGGTAGCTTGGGATTGACTCCATAAACAACTTCAAAAGGTGAATGCTTAGTTGCATATGTAGGTGAACGATTATAAGCGAACTCTACATGAGCTAACTTCATGTCCCAATACTTTTTTGTCTTGCTTACCAATCCACGAAGTAGAACGCCAAGGGTTCTGTTTGTGACTTCAGTTTGACCATTTGTTTGTGGATGATAAGAAGTACTTAAGAGTAGTTTCGTGCCTATCAAACGCCACAATGATTTCTAGAAATAACTCATGAATTTCGTGTCCCTGTCACTTACAATTGTTTTCGGCACCCCATGTAACCTAACAATGTCTCGAAAATACAATTCTGCAACATTCACAGCATCATCAGTCTTGTGACAAGGTATGAAGTGAGCCATCTTCGAAAACCTGTCAACCACAACCATTATAGCATCCTTTTGCCTTGCAGTTCTAGGCAAACCAACTATAAAATCCATAGAAATATCTTCCCAAGGGGCTTCTTGCACTGGCAATGGTATGTAGAATCCCTGATGGAAGGATGCCTTGGCTTCTGACAAACATCACACTGTGAGATTACTGCTTCAACATCTACTATCATTCTAGGCCAATAGAAATATTCCTGTAACATTGTCAATGTTTTTGTAATACCAAAATGACCTGCAATTCCACCCCCATGCGCCTCTCTGACGAGCAATTCACGAATACTACACATAGGAATGCAAAGTATATTCGCTTTGAACAAGAATCCATCATGTAGCATATAAGACCCAGTGAGCCCTTCGTAAGTTGTGAGTAGATAGGACCAAAATCTCCATCTTGCTCGTAATACTGTGTAATTAACTCCAAGCCAAGCAATTTGAAATTAAGAACAGCAATTAAAGCATACCTCCTTGATAGAGCATCAGCAACCACATTAGATTTGTCTTCTTTGTACTTTAATGAAAAGTGAAAAGACTGCAAAAATTCAACCCACTTAGCATGTCTTGGATTGAGTTTATGTTGGCCATTGATATGCTTCAGAGCCTCATGATCAAAATGCAGTACGAAGTGACTTGGTCAAAGATAATGATTCCAATGATCCAATGCTCAAACAATAATATAGAATTCCTTGTCATATATAGAGTAGTTCAACCTTGCTCCATTCAATTTCTCACTGAAATAAGCTATAGGCCGCTTACCTTGAATCAACACTGCACCAATCCCCACGCCACTAGCATCTGTCTCAACTTCAAAAGGTTTCGAAAAATCAGGTAAAGATAAAATAGGAACTTGACAAAGCAATTTCTTCACCAATTCGAATGCCTTTTGCGCATCTTTAGTCCATTCAAACTTCTCCTTATTCTTCTTAATACACTCGGTTATAGGGGCTACTTCAGAAGAGAAATTCTTCACAAATCTTATATAGAAAGAAGCTAAACCATGAAAAGCACACACCTCAGTCATAGATTTCGGAACTGGCCATGATTTAATAGCTTCTACTTTCGAAGGATCAACTGAAACACCATCCTTAGAAACAATGTAACCTAGAAACGTCACACTAGAGACCATGAACGAGCACTTTTCGAGCTTAGCATACAACTTCTGCTTCCTCAAAGTTTCGAACACTTCTCTTAGATACCGCAGATGATCTTCCACACTTGCACTATACACCAGTATATCATCTAAGTAAACAACCACAAACTTCCCAATGAAAGGTTTCAAAAATTCATTCATCAATCTCATAAAAGTACTAGGGGCGTTAGTAAGACCGAAAGGCATAACTAACCATTCGTAGAGTCCTAGTTTAGTTTTGAATCCTATTTTCCATTCATGACACTCTTTCATTCGAATTTGATGGTAACCACTCCTCAAATCAATCTTAGTAAACACTTGTGAGCCAAGCAAGTCATCCAATAAATCATCTAAACGAGGAATAGGAAACCTATATTTGATGGTGATGTTATTCACAACCTTACAATCAATGCACATTCTCTATGATCCATCCTTCTTAGGAACAATCAGTGTTGGTACTGCACATGGACACATACTCTCCCTGACATACCCTCTTGCCATCAATTCTTCAATCTGGCGTTGAATCTCTGTAGTTTCTTCTGGATTACACCTATAAGCTGGCTCATTAGGAATCTGAGCTCCACGAACCAAGTCAATCTGATGTTCAATTCCTCTGATGGATGGCAACCCTGGTGGCAATTCATCAGGAAATATGTCTTGAAATTCCTGCAATAAGGGGCGCAACTCATGAGGGATGCTCGTTGCTTTCTCTTGCACTTCCTTCGCCATTAACACATAGAACTTCTCACAATTCTTCACCTCTTACACCATGGCCTTGTCATCAATCAACAAAATACCCTTTTTATTGCTCACATCCTTCGAAAATTTTGAGCCTTCCAAAGGTTTCAACGCAACTGGTTTCCCTTGTGCCTGTTTTCTAATGATGTATATATTTGTTCTACCATCACACTGTACAAATCTATCATATTTGCCACGGTCTTCCAAGCAATATATGGCACGCATCCACAGGACATACATCACAAAGCACTTAATCATCGAAGTTTCCAATCTTAAAACTAACCAGAGCTTGTTTATTCACCTTGACATCACTTGTGTTACTAAGCCAATGTAACTTGTAAGGTTGAGGATGTTCGGTGGTAGGAATTTCTAGTTTGTTGATCAATACAGTAGAGACCACATTAGTACAACTACCTAACTCAATTATTAGATCACACAATCTTCCTAGAACATTGCACCTGGTGATGAAAATCTTATCCCTCTGGTTCTCTGCAGGTGCCGCAACTTTGGATTGCAAAACCCTTCGGAGAACTAAACTCTGGCCATTCACCTCAGGAGTAATCTCTTCAATCTCCTCTTCCTGTGTATCATAACTTACGCCATCTTCTTNAACTTATGCCATCTTCTTGTTGTTGACGTTCATTCTCCTCTACTTCAAAATTTTCATCATTTGCCCAATTTTGAGTAGTATGAACTCTTAAAATGGGGACAATCCTTCTGGATATGATCTTGACCTTTGCACTTGAAGCATGTACGTTGATCAGGGTTTGGAGGCTTAGTAGCAGAGCCCTTATCCTTGATATACGGAGGAGGTCTCGAAGTGGAATCGAAAATTTGTTTAAATGAAACAACTGCACCTCCCTTCTTCACAAAGGGTTTCGAAAAGGTAACTGTTTTTTTCGAAAGCTGCTTCTCAACCCCATATGCAACCTTGCAAACTTCATCAAAAGTCCAGTAAGGTTGTAATTCCACCTTATCTCTTATTCTTTCATCTAAGCCAGTAGTGTAACGAGCAACTTGATGATTCTCCTTTTCTTCTAGATCGTAGATGGTGATCAAGTTGAGGAATTCAGATGTATATTTTCAACTGATTTTCGATCTTGCTTTAAAGTATGCAACTTTATAAAGTTGCCTTGCTCGTAATCCTGAGGAACAAAACGTCTCCTCAACTCCTTCTTTAGTTTTGTCCAAGTAGATACTTTAGACTTCCCATCCTTCTTTCTTTTTCTTTGCATACCTTCAAGCCATAAACTAGCTAAGCTAGTCAACTTTAATTCTGCAATCTTATAGAATTTTCGATCATCATACTCCTTATACTTGAAAATTCGTTCAATCCTTCTTAGCCAATCCAGGAACTTTTCAGGATCCAAACTTCCACTTAATTCAGGAATATCTAGTTTAAGATTGCGATTAGCATCCTTAGGTCTATCCTTCTTTTTGCGCCTACCCATAGGTTCTTCATTACTAGAACTTGATGAGTAATGCTTTCTTGGTTTTCATGCACTTCTTGAGCTTGCTTGCTCATCATCAAAAATAGAATCTAACTCCTCTTTACTTCAACCCTTGGACTTGCTAGGTGACTTCAATTTTTCAGCAAAATCCTTCATGGTGGCCTCAAACATAGCCTTCAACTCCTCTATGTCTTTCCACAAGTCTTTAGTAGTAACCTTAGGAGTATTTACCTCATCAGCTGACATGATTGCCCTTTTTTCAACAATGAGATTATACCAATAACCTTGAGGATTAATTTCCTCAAAATGAAAGCACCAAAAGTTGATGTGAATATTCATGAAAAAATTGCACCTCACTAAGATAAAAAAAAAAAAAAACAAAAAAAAAAAACTAGTTCGGTTTTCTCTAAAGCCATGCACCATGAAAAACAATCTAGGTCGAATAATTTTGTGAATTGATTAAAGCTATGCACCCTCAATTCTGAAAATTCTCCTCACAAGAGTCTAAAGCCTAAGCACTAACTCTCAAAGTGTTCGAAAATTTCCTCACACTCGAATATTTCCCACACCTTCGTTTTTGTGTTTGTTTTGTAGAAAACAAATGAAACTTAAACAACAATGTTTATTGAATTCACTAATCTGAATTTTTACAAACTAATGTTGAGATTATTTATAGGTATAATCATCAAAAAAATCCTATGAAAAATAAGCTAAAATCACACGCACAACATAGGCAAAAATCGTCCTAATCTAGTGACTCATCCATGACTCACAAGATAAGAATGCCACATCACCACTGCATGTCATGCAACTTGCTAACATATCCTAACTAACTATATCTAAACAATAAATATCGTAAGAAACTTATTCATGCCATGCTAATCTAGATGATCAAAAAATTATAACCAGATTTACACAAAAATATGATCTACCCAAATCCACACAAAATCGTCAAAATTGACGCCACACAAGCCCCGTCCAAATTTGCGCAATTTTGTGATTTATCTTCAAATCTTCAAGGAACCTTTCAAGATTCAATCTTTTAATCAAGAAACCTTCAAGAAGTTATTATCCATGTGCATAAGGCTGTAAATGAAGATTAAGACACTTCAAGAAATAAAAGACTCAATGCCTAAAAATGAGAAAACCCTATCAAGTGAAGTGGGAAAAACTCATAGGCAAAACCATCTTGTTCCCCTAATTCCGCCATTTTTTTTTTCGTTGCTTCAATGATCAAGTATTTTCGTGTGTCACCATACACACCCATTACGATGTCTTTGAAGATCCCAAAAGCCTTGAATCTCCATAAGCCATTATTTCTCCCATACTTGCATTATTCTTAGAAACCATTATCAAACCTTCGAAGTTATCACCTGGTTTCGTATCACCATTGTATGGTGCAAATGGAAGAATGCTGCATGATGGAAAATAAGGAATTTGGCCTTTTATTTACCACAAACAAGCTACCAACAACAGTAAAAACAGAGTTGCAGGTACATGGGAAATGAAACCACATCCAAATGTAACTAGGGATGTAGTGAGACATGCTCATCAGCAACATTATACCTTGTATCAAGGAAAAATGGCCACAGGAAATACTTGGGAAAGAACTGTACATTCAGTGGGATAATGCTAGGCCAAATCAGATTCCAGCTGATGAAGAACGGTTGAGAGCAACTAAGGGAGAAGGGTGGAACATTAACATGATTTTTCAGCCTGCTCAATCCCCTAATCTGAATGTGTTGGATCTTGGGTTGTTTACCTCCATACAATCATTACAATACCAACATTTTCCAAGGACAATTGAGGAACTCAATGAGCATGTCAACCATGCATACAACACAATTGATCCTTTGGTTAACAAGTACACATGGCTAACCTTGCAATCATGCATGATTGATATTTTGACAGTGAAAGGAGGTAACAACTACAAGATTGAACATATGGACAAAAGGGGATTGGATGTGATGGGACTACTACCAGATAACCTAGCAGTTGATCAGAAAGTTGTTGATGAGGCAGTGCAGTACTTGAATGAAAGGTTTAGACAAACAACAACAGAAAGACAACAAGAAGTTAATCAGCAACTTGTCAGTGATGCTAACCGAAGATTGAAGGAGGAACACAAGAAGACATGACTATCACATATAACGTACAGTACTTGCTGAACATAATGGGGACAACAGGTTATATGTCTTTTGCTTTTCATTTTGTGATGTATGTTGAGTTACAACCGTAAAAGTGTTTGTAAGTATGCAAAATTATAAAAAATGAATAGGCAGTCATGTATGAACAAGGTATGTGTATGACAACATGAATGAATTGGAGTGAAAGAAAACATTTTGATGAGTATATTTGAAAGTTATGCACATTTAAATCCATCAGACATAATATGCATGACCATCAACACCAATGATGACAAAGATACACCTCAACTGCTTTGTGTAAAACAAAACAGGAGCATCAGTGAACATCAATGGGTTTCATATGAGTCCCTTCATCACTTGGACTGCTATAAGTTAGTTATGCCAATTATGGGACTCATAACAAATTCGTAAATGAGACACAATTTCAGAAATATTTTGAAAATTTATGGAGAAACTTGAGTAAATCTTAATTGACTATCATGTCTATATACATGGTTAGGGTAATCATCATTCATCAATCATGAACTCCCATGACAAAAACTTTATAAACATGGTATTAGGGACTACTTCAAAAATAAATGTGTAATTTAAGTACCACTTTATAACAAAAATTAGGACTCAACACAAACTCAGCAGAACCACCATATCCAGAAGCAACACATCTACAACTAACAGTACCACAACCAACATATACAACAACATCAGTGATGAACAACATAAGGAAAAATTGCGAACCCAAAAATTTAGAAGTCACAAGTAACTGCATTCATGAACAAAATATCCAAAAATTGCAAAACAACAACAACATTCATGAACAGCAAAAGCAATAAAGTTGAAGCAAACTTGCAGAAGCAAAATATCAGAAGAAATAATTCAAAACAATAAATTCATAACCAAAATTTAGAACGCAAAAATGAAAACCATAAAACGAGAAGCATAAATTGAGGAATCAAAACTGCGAACCCAAAAGTGTGAGATAAATATGCAGAAGTAGAAATTCATAACCAAGAAACATCTGAACCAGAAATTGAAAAACAAAAGTCAGACGCATAACCACAAATTAAAAAACAATAACAACATCATTCATGAACAACATAAACCAAGTCACAAATTATGAACCCCAACAAACAACAAAAACCCATTAATGGAAGTGACAAATCAAACACATAAACAACTTACAAATCAAACACAAACAAATAACAAAAGCGAAAGTCAGAAATCATGAACCCCAGTTAGGTAAATAAAGATAAAGGAAGTTGAAGGGACTTTACAGACAAAGTTTAGATCAAATCATCACCACCACCGATGAATGGTGTTCCTTCAGTGAGGTTTTTACCGCTTCAGTAATGAAGCAAGAGGTTTTTTTCATTTCACATCAACATTAGCCGCACCAACGGCTTCACCAAGAGCTTTCAAAAGATTACGATTCAAATGCTTTGCAGCTTCACCGAAGTGGTATGCCGATTTAGGAAACCTCGCACCCTTCTCAATCCCTTCAATCATGAAGAAAATATGTTGAATTTCTTTTTCGTTTTGTGTTCCCAATAGAGCTTTCTTCAATGGAGTTGGAGCTCCCATTTTTTGGATGTTCAAGATTTGATGAGGTTGAAGAGATGAGAGGCGTTTTTGGTTAGGGTTCTAGAGAGGAAGTTAGCAGAGAGAAAAGTGTGGTGAGGAAGTGTGACAGAGTGTAAATGAGGGTGTAGAAAATAAGAGGAGTTTAAATGCAGTAGGTTGAAGATGAGAGGTCTCATCTTTAATCAATAAGCCATAAAAATTGAATGAGGGTGTAAATAAGGGTAGTTGGGAGGTTGATGATTTATTTTGGAGGGAGCAATTAGATATAAATCAGCAGCAATTATACTCTTTAAGCTAAAACCTTAGATTTGTTAAGTGTACGAGTAAATAATTAAGCAGGGGTAGTTTCGTCATTTCACCATTAGAAATTTACTAATAAGGAAAAAAAGTGTTGCAAGTAATTGATAACATCCCGAAATAGAAAGTGTTGCACATAATCCTTAACGGAGGTAGTAATATGTTTTCCGGAAAAATAAGAAGTTAGGAAATTTCACGGTGTTACAAAGTGGTTACCATAGCTTAGATTTTAAAATAAAATAAATTTTATTTTTTTGGGGTACCCTAAGTTTTATTTTTTGAAAGAGTAATTTCTTATTATGGAAAGTTTTCGAAAAGGGAATTTTTCTAAAAATAGTAATTTCCAAAAATGGAAAGTTTTGAAAAATAAATTAGGTGTGCAAATATGCAAGGAATTCAGGTATGTATTATGTATTATTGCTTTAATACCATGTGGTGAGCTTGGGTAGGAAGTTTGTGCATGTAGGATAGAATTTATCTCTGTTCTTTCATGCATTAAATTTCATGTTTTAAGGTGTTGCTTATGCGAATAGTTGGGTGTAAAGGAAATTGTATGTTAGCCACAAGACCCCTTTTGTAGAACTGCTAGTTTGTTTTGTTTTGTTTTGGGAAGGATGGACAATTAGTCTAAAGTTTTGTGCAGGATGTCACAAAGTATGCCTAGTAAAGATACTAAAATAGGAACTTTGGAGAAGAAAGACTACGAAAGTCCGCCTCAATATGTCTGGAAAATACTGTTCTACTGTTGGTATATGAGTAGTGTGTTGAAGTTACCACAATGGGATCAGCCCGCCCATGTAGCAGCCCTGATTGTTAGGTGCTTGCCCGACCCTTCACCCTATTTAGAAATTAAGGCAAAATTTAGTGATTTCCACTTTGTTGGAGGCCTTCCGAACTAAGTATAAGCATGCAACAAGAAGAAGAAGAAGAAGAAGAAGAAGAAGAAGAAGAAGAAGAAGAAGAAGAAGAAGAAGAAGAAGAAGAAGAAGAAGAGACGGATGCAGAAATGGAGGTTGACACTAAGAATGACCCCGAGTTCATACCAAAGAAATATATGATGTCAAAAGACAAGAAAGATAATGTTAATGCTTAGAGACTTTGTTTAGATCTAATTTACCTATTGTTGTTTAATGCTTCTGATGTTTAGTTGAACAATTTAAGTTATTGTTTACATTAGTTTGAATAAGTGCCAATGAGCCATAGGAAATGATAAGAAGAGTTAAGTAATAAATTTCTTTTATGACTTAAAGTCTCAAGTAGAATAGAACCAAGGGAATTATTTTTATTTCTTATGTGCTTTATTCTTATTTTAATGGTTGTGTAAACAATCAAAACAAAGTGAATCATTTGCTCAAATTTGATGAAACTTCTTTTATGAGACGAAATGAGAAAGTGTTTTATGATTTAAGTTTATGTTGTTCTAACTTGCAGTCAGATATAATTTAATACAAAGGTCTTTTCCTCTATAGGAGAAATAGAATGGTTGAACGTAACAACAATCAGCTGAATGATGTAGTGCGGCAATTAGCTACCGTATATAAGGAGTTGTCTAGTTTTGCTAAGGAGTTATCTAGTTTTGCTAAGGAGTTGTCTAGGTTTGCTAAGGAGGCCGTAGCAACTGAGAGGTTGAAAGCTAGTTGCTTTGAAAGAGGATTACCATTAGACTTACAGTCACAACTACAGATCTTTGAATCCTTAGATGATTTAGGTGGTAGAGCTGCAAACCTGTATGCCATAGACCAAAAGAAGAAGGAGTTACAGAAGGAAGGGGAGACGAGTGAAAAAAAGGAAGGATGGTGGAGGAAATTCCAACCAACAAGGAAGTCATGGTGGATATAAGAGACCTCGTTTCAACAACAACTTCCAGGGCAATAGGGGATACTTTGGGAAGCCTAATTCTGGATATGGAAATAGAACTCAGGTGGCTAGTCAAGGAGGGCGTGTGTACTTTTGCAAGAAGTGTCCTAACCATCACCCAGGAAAGAACTGTGTAGGGAACCCAGTGACTTATGTTGGGAACTAAAAGTTCTGTTGTGTTGCTTGAGTTTTATTTTAAAGTATATATGGTGTACTTTTTTCACATCTGATAAACACCTTATTCATTTTCTTTTACTTTTTGATGAAGGATTATGTGCCTAGAAGTGAAGCCTACAATGAAGAAGAAATGAAAGAACTACAAGAAAATGGGCAATGTTCTTTAGAACTAACTATTTGGTGAAAGAAGTTCGTTTGTATGTATAATTAAGTTAGCCACTAGTGGAAAAATTAACATATGCTACCTCACATTTGCTCCGGTTTTTTTAAAAACCGGAGCAATAAGTCTTTGAAGGGAAAAATAGTTTACGTTTTGCTCTGGTTAAAATTAAGACCGGAGCAAAAAGTTATACACTCCGATTGTTGGACTTTTTGCTCTGGTTGTTTTGACCGGAGCAAATAATAACTCAATATATATTCTTTTTAATAAAAATCCCATAAACAACTCATCCCTTATTCTCTTAATCCATTAACCCTAACTCCCCATTCTCTTTTTCTCTCTCTCCCGAAAATCCTCCCTCTCTTTCTCCTCTTCCTCCTCCTCCTCTTCATTATCTCCTCTTCATTAACCTTCTTCTTTCTGCTCAATTGAAGAGACGATACGCCAAGCAGCACGAAGTGAACCGATGACGTTCTTGTATGCGACGGAGAGGAGGTTGCGTTCTTAGACGGTGAGTTCGCCGCCGGAAGAAGCGGTGGTTAGGACGAGTTTGTCCATGTATTTCTCCATTTTTTTGTAGCGTTCAGCTTGTTTAGCAAGTTTCGCCATTTAAACGTATTGTTCTGTGAGGTTTTCGATTCAATTTCAGTTTAAAGGTGATTTTTTTATATTTCGACTTTAATCTAAGATTTTTGTTTCGATATTTTCTCCTTTTTCAGATCTAATGGTGGTTGTTGTGGTTGGCTTTGGTAGCAGAATGCCGATGGTGAATGGTGAATGACGATGGTAGCAGAATGACGATGGTGAATGAATGGTGAATTTCCCTAATTTTTTGATTTTACTCATTGTTTAATTTTCTATGATTTTCGAGGGTTTATTATCTTGAGCATCAATGGCTCCTCCTGCTAAAGGTATTCTTTCATTTCACTTTTAACCTTCTGATTTATTCAATTTACAAATTTGATGTTTGAAAATTAGGGTTTGGGGTTTATATTAGTGTTAATTTTTGTTGTTGTTGATTTGTTCATATGCGTGCTTAATCTACAATTAACTTAAATGGTGTACTCCGTAGGAAATGAAGCTTATTTTTTCATATAATTTGACTGAAATTATATTTTTGTGGTTTTCGTCAACCCACATGTTACTATTGATCTTTCTTTCTGGGTGTTGGCTTGTAAAGCCATGATGTTGCACACCATATGTTGTTGTTAGGGTGTTTTGGTTATGGTTACCTTTTAAACTTTATTCCTCACAATCTCACTTAGGTAACACTACCTTAAAGTTAACTGTTTTATGCTTTTAGAAGTTTATTATGATTTTTTTGAAGCTTTTTTTAAACACTACCTTAACTTATTAATGCTTCTGTCAATACTCTACTTGTATATATATATATATATATATATATATATATATATATATATATTGTGTACGCATATATGTAA
>PYUH01004000.1:1150464-1164636 GCA_016808085.1 Suaeda aralocaspica | reverse complement strand
ATTTAAAAAAAAAAAAGAAAACATTTCAAACGCATTTTTCTCATTAAGAAATAATGTATCTTTTCACATATCTAAATGGAAGATAATGTAAATTTCTATGGAAAGAACCACAACTTCTCACAATAACTTCAAAGGATAACTTAACTTCCTATATGATTTATCAAAACAGTACACATCCATTCCTATACAGTAAAGGAAGCTTGAAGGATCACTTCACACACACATCCTTATATTGCTACACGTTGTAGTCGACCACATATGCAACATTATTTTTGGTTATACTTACACATCCCCAAAAAGGAGTTATGCTTGTCCTAGTTGGTTATACCCACACTCAACACTGATCAAATCCTAACAACATGACTTATGCTTGTCCTAGTTGATTATGCCCACACTCGACACTGATCAAATCCTAACAACATGACTTATGCTTGTCCTAGTCGATTATTCCCAAATTTACCAAAATGTTTTTGTGGTCATAACACATCTTGATCACACTTTCCTAATCCAATATAACGATGAAACTTTTTCTTATTTCGATCATAATTTTCACAACAATACAATCGAGCTAATGATTATTTCGAATCCCCACTGCAGTCAAAAACCCACTTTATGCTGTGTGTCTTGACCGGAACGTAGGAGCCACAATATATAGAGTACACTGTCATGACCATAGTAAAAAGTGGGATATTTTGCTAAAAATGACCACAACCAAAAAGGGGATTTCCCTCAGGAAAAAAGTAATTATTTGTAGCAGTCAAACAGTTGACCACAAAAAAAAGTGGGCGAATTTTTTTTCATTACATAACCCTAAAATGATAATCAAAGTGATATACATACCTAAGAATATAAATTTACATTGGAATTATTGTGTTTAAGAGCTAAAAAAAGATTTAAAAAATCAAACATTTTTTAAGGACCTAAAAGCAAAAATACAACAGCAAACAGTTGTAATAGCAAAAGGATGCAAGCAGCAATACAAGCAATAAGAAGCTTTAGTAAGTAACAATACATTTACAACAACAATAAGCTGCAGTAAATAACAATACATCAGCAGCAACAAGATGCTGCAGTAACAACAACAAGTAGTAGTAACAAGCAGCGACAATAGCGGTAGCAGCAAGGGGCGAGGAGCAACCTACAACAAGAACCAACAAATAATACTTAAAATTAAATGTATATTGTGGACACGCCACCGACGGGACCACCGTTATGTTCTTTAGACATTGGGAAGGGTCATCGCGTAGGGTGAGTACACTTGGCTTTAAACAAAACTCCAGTAAAGGCCAACAACCTCACTCCTTACAAACTCACAAACATGGGGATCCACTAATTCGATCGACGAAGGATGACAAATATGGGAAGCCAGTATCGCCGACTAACACGATCCACGAGTGATGACAAATATAGGGAGCCAATATCGCTGACTAACGTGATCCACAAGGGATGACAAATACGGGGAGCCCGTATCATCTACTATCGCGGTCCATAAGGACGATAAGAAATATGGGAGCCCGTCGTTGTCAATTACGGTCCATAAGGACGACAAGAGATATGGGAGCCCGTATCATCGGCTATTACGGTCCATGAGGACGACAAGGGATATGGGAGCCTGTATCGTCGGCCATCAAGATCCATAAGGATGAGTAGATATAATTCGGAATCTGAACTCGATGTTAATGATTGACCCATAACATGCACTCACTAGGGATGGATTTCCGATGATATCTGAACTTTAAATTGATAATATTCTAATTTGGCACATTCGTTGGGGAATAATTTTGAAATGAAGATGACTGATCCTCATGCCTATGATTCACATAATATAACATATTTACTGGGGAAGATAGAAAAAATGTTGATGATTTGGCTCAACACATTCACTGGGGAATGTTCTAAGACGTTAATGTCCATGATGCAAGTTGACTCCATTGGGGAATGATTGCTTTTATCCTCATGAAATATCAA
This sequence comes from Suaeda aralocaspica, assembly GCA_016808085.1. Lineage (NCBI taxonomy): Eukaryota > Viridiplantae > Streptophyta > Magnoliopsida > Caryophyllales > Amaranthaceae > Suaeda > Suaeda aralocaspica. Next base: position 1,162,668 of record PYUH01004000.1, on the reverse strand, counting down.
AGAAGGATGAAGGACATGCTCCTTCTTTTCAGATTTGCTGGGGATGAATATATCCATTTCGCTCCACTAGGGGTTTGCTGCAAAATTTGAGATAGCTGGGGATATTTATTTGAATATCCTTGAGGCTATTGCTGACTTGCCAGAGAATGATATGTCCTCACTAGAGAATGATACGCCGTTGAGGCCATTGCTGATCACTAAGGATTGTTGGGAGTTTGCACTAGGAGCTCACACCTCTAGGGGATTATTGTACCATAATGAATTTCAAGAGTATCTAATGATTTTGTCAAGTGCTAACTTACTAGGGATTAATATACATGAATTCACTAGGGAAAATTTCTCTAAACGAGACTTCTTGGGGATAGAGGTTGCTTTTGTTCATAATGGCATCATTTTGAGCATTCAAGATGGTCACAAATTTGACTTTGACCCAATCTTGACAAACAGGGGTATTTTTGTCATTTTGACTATGGAAGCCGAAAAGTCATCACATTGAGATGACCAATTTTAGAAATCATTGGTCAATTTCATTAGGGAGATATTCAGGAAGTAATGTCATGGGATTGACCATAAGTAGTGCACTTATAAGTAAATTGACTTGCCATAAGGGAGCTTTTGATTTTGAGTGTAACTTCCTTGGGGAAATTTGTTTTCGAAGGTCATGTGATCACTTTGTTGGGAATGAATGGAATGTGTAAATGGGAGGTATTTTTGTGCAGGTAGTTTTTGTGGATCTTGGTTCTTTTTTGGAGCTTGTAATTATATAAATGTTGGACAGTGCAGCTAAACATGGGTAGCTAGCCCGAGTGCCTAGTGACTTTGCATGTGCTACTGATGTAGATACTTGGTACTAGATGGATGATGCCAATTGTCGCACACCTCTCAAAAATAACCGAACAACACTAACTAACATGGCTAGGGAAGTAAGGATCGAATCCACAGGGAAGCTATTAAATTCTTATTAGTTCTAAAAATTATAAACTGTATAAGGGGCCGTTTTTGAATTTTGACAAAACTACTAATAACTAGAAAAACATCGGAAATTATTAATTAAACTCTAATTATGGAAACCTAGGGCGGTCGGTTGACTATGAACAATAACCAACCTCATAAAACATTCTTCAATCAATTCATTAACTTTCATTGAACTAAGGCACACTAATTCCCTCGAACTTAGACTCCGTTAAAACTTCTTTACCAAGTCTCACTCACATAGATTAGTTTTGTCTTTCATTCAGTGGTCTTATCGTGGTAAACTTACCTCTTGGCTTCGATTTCAACAATTACCTAACTTACAACTAAATCTAACCACAATTTAATAGAAGTCAATAATAGGAATTCAATTACTAATTAAGAATTAATTAACAAACATAAAATTAATTCATAACATGTTCACAGATCCCCTAGCCCTAGAAAATTGACTAATCACTCATAGTTATGAAAACTAAAACAAAAATCAAATAAATAAAAATGATCATGAACATAAACAAAATTAACAAATTACATGACTATAAATAATAACTAAAATTAAACTAATTAACAAAACAATTGAAAAAAAAAAAGCTAATCTAACAAAGAAACTAAACTAAACAATGAAACAAAAAAAAAAAAAAAAAAAAAAAAAAAAAAAAAAAAAAAAAAAAAAAAAAAAAAAAAAAAAAAAAAAAACTGGAAACGATAAGGGAAAGAGATTACCAATTTAAAGCTTGAATTGAAATTGAATTGAATTGAATTGAATTGGACAAGTGTTTAACAAACAAATCTAGAATTTTTAGAGAGAGAAAGTCATTAGAGAGCTAATTAGGATTCTAAAATTAAAAATTGCTAAAAAACTAGGCAAAGTCGTTCCCAAGTCAAGGCTCCTATTTATACTACATGGGCTTTGGATTAATAAGGCCCACGTGTCAAAACACAGAAAAAACTAGTCGGGCCGCAAAACGAGCGCCCTACGCCCGTATAAACCAAAATGTGTTTGTTCCATGCGCCCGGATGGAATTTAGTCTGCAAGTTCAGAGGAGCCTGTTTAATTCCGCAGGCGCATAGAGGTAAGGTTATTTGAGGGCTGCGCCTGCATGCAATTTTGGAAGCCCATTTTGACGATCTACTTAATTATTCGCTCAATTCCTTTAACTCTCATTCGTAGCTTCTTGTATTTTGGCATGCGTCCTTAGGCGAGTTCATTTTGACTCATTTAAGCTCATGTTGACTTCAAGTCCATATTACGCTCCTAAAACACATAAGACAAACCAAAAACCACATGTAATAACCAAAGAAGCATATAATTAACATTAAAAGCTCTAAAAATCAGCTAAAACCGCCCAAATTCATCCAAATCACAAATTAACACCATGAAACGATATTTAACCAAAATAAAGCCACAAACTCAACTAATAAGCATAAAAATCAATCGAAAATGAGGGAAAAACACTATATAATTTATGTATACCAATGGATACCTGACTCAAGCTACTTAATGATGTTTAATTGATGGAAATACTTTAAGAGCCTGATAACTGATTGAGAAATAACTCTCACGTTGATGAGCAAATGGTGCATGGTGGTTGTTGACTTAAGGCACAGTCATTATATGGGAGCTCATTTGATGGGGGAGCCCCTCAAGTCTATAGAAGTGTTCACTGATGACATGGTGAGCGTGCTTGCAAGCTTAACAATGATATGATTGCGATTGCTCAAGTTGTGTACATGAGTCGACCTTGGAAAACTTTAATGTGAATTGCTACTACATCATTGATGCCATCTAGTGGAGGAAGAATTTGAGAGACCCTAAGGGATAAGTGTAGGGGCCCCGGGATTTTAGGGTCCCAAATTTTTTGGTCACCTTTCCCAAACCAACCGTAGGTCGAGTTAGACCTAAAAAATTGGCTTAAGGAAAGGTGAAACGAATTAATTAGACCTTTTTTTTCAATTGAAATGGAGCGCTGGAACTTGTACCACGCTATAGGCGTAGCGCTACAAGATTTCCCACGCTGACCCTGCAGCGTTACAAGTTCTGTGACGCTACAGTGTCAGCGCAGGAAGTTTTGTAACGCTACGAATTCGAAGGTAGCGTAGTTAACTTTCCAGTGCTGCTATTTTTTTTCCTTTTTTCCTTCTTTTTAACTGAAATGGAGCGCTGGAACTTGTACCGTGCTACAGGCGTAGCGTTACAAGATTTCCCACGCTGACCCTGCAGCGTTACAAGTTCTGTGACGCTACAATGTCAGCGCAGGAATGTTTGTAACGCTACGAAGGTAGCGTAGTTAATTTTCCAGCACTGCTCTTTTTTCTTTTAAACCCAATTTTCCTAACCCCTCACTCACCACGTTCGAAAAGGAATCCCCTTTCCTTATTCCTTTCGAACCTCTGAGTCCAAAAGGACCACTCCTTAATATCTAGGAGCTACCCTCACCTTCTCCCCTTACCTACTCATCAGCGTCCTCAATCCCCTCCCCATGGTAATGACACAAGGCATCCTCCCTTGCAAGTACCACCGAAGACGAGCCAACAAGGCTCCGCTTCCTCTCAAACCCCTCCTTATTATGAACTTCTCAATGCTTTCAACTCTCTCTCCCTCCAACAAACTGAGATGTTTAGTTACATCCAATCCCAACAACAACAACAACAAGAGTGTGAACTGCATCGATTCAAACCAATGTTATGTATCACTATCACGTTTCCTCAGGCCATTTTCACCCCTATCTCAACTACCTACACCGCCCACCTCAGGAAGGACCGGTGTCGGGTTGGCAAAATGGTCAACCCACTTGGCCCTACTTCCCCACTCGCTCAGAGCCGGGTTACAACTTCCAGGTTTCTGGAGGTTTTGATTCTCGAGGTGATCCTAGTGTGTATGGAGATTCTTGGCCACAAGGATATATGGGGGGTTGGGATCCCTAACCTTATTGCCCTTTTGAGTTTGTCAACTACCCTGACCGACCACGCTATGATTGGCCACCATATACTGACGCTAGTGGTCCTGATGTTGATCCCACCAATAATTTAGGCGGGACCCTCCTTCTCCTTGAGCAACGAGTCGACGCTCATCTCCTAGCTTGGGGGAGGAGTCCACTAGTGTCGTTGTATGTATTTAGAGGGTATACACGAAGGGTATGTAGTTGAGTCTTTTTGGTGTCATTTGTTGTTTATTGTTTTGTGTTGTTTGTTATTTTGTAGATTGGAAGAGAGAGAGTTGGTTTCTTTTTTGGAGGATGTTTGATTGTGGTACTAGGAGGGAAGTGGACACTAGCTTTGGGTTTGTTAATAATTTTTCCTATATGATGGTGGTATGATTGTGAGCGTTTTTGGTACTTTTTGAGCCCTTCATTTGTTTGATGATGTATAATGATGATGATGATGATGATTTTGTTTGAGTTAAGATTTTGATTGTTGGTTGTTGATGGTACTTTACTCTCATTTTGAAAATTCCAAATTATTCTTTCTTCACCCCTCTTTTCCAAAAAAATCCTCGTTATTCTTTCTTCACCCCTCTTTCCCTAAAAATCCAAATTATTCTTTCTATACTCTTCTTCCCTTAAAATCCAAATGCATTTTAACTTTTAGTGTACAACATGTAGTTTATTTTTGTAGTTTATTTTCTTTTATTCATTTTTCCTTAGTGTATTTCTAGAGCATTTAGTTTTTTTCGCTTGCATCAAAAATTATAGATTTCCAAAATATTTTTGAACTTCTAAAAGTTCTTTTTAGTTAGTCTTTAGGTTAGATCCCTATGATGTAAAACGAGACTATTAGCTTAGATTTTCCTTCTCTCATAAACTTCAAATCCTAAAACACTTTAGAAAGGTAGTTCTCAAGTTTTGACTTCTTTAGTAATTAGGCCATGTTAGATAATTGTTTGAACTTGCGTAGTGAATATCGGTTTCTTAACTCCTTGGCTCTATCAAAGCACAGCATGAATAATCGTCTTTGAACCTTGGTGAGATTTTGAGCCTTCATGCATATATAGACCATCATCTTGGTCTCATTTTCTTTATTGAGTGGTTGATATTTGCCTGTTGTGGATACCTAGATCGAGAATTTGCCTTGTGACTTTGGGAATCGTGCCTATGATCATGGCCCTCATTTCGTATATTTTGTTTTAAAATCCAACTCTTCTTAGGTTTATTTCTTTTCTTTTCTTTCCACATATGTACATATTCTTTGTTCCCCTTTTTGTGCTTTGACCCTTGTTAACTAACCCACATATGAACCTTGGCTTTCAACCGTTATCACCTATGTAGTTAGTGAAGCTTGTCATCGTTCTTGTCCTCTTGTATAGTTCGTTATGTTATTCAAAAAAAAGAGAAAAAAAAGAGGAAAAAAAAGAGAGAGAAAAAGAAAAGGAAAAGAAAAAACAAAAACAAAAACAAAGTTATATAGTAGATTGGAATAAAAAAGTAAAGAAATTCCATTAGTTTTTTTTTAGCTTTTGTAAATAAGCTTAGTTAGAAATAAAAAGTTGGCTTTTGTTCAAAACAATTGAAGTGGGTTAAGGACTTTTTCATCATCTTTCCTTCAAAGATTATCTTTTAAAATGATGAAAAGTCATACGTCTTTGTTGTCCTATTAGGATGGTTTTTGAGTTACAAAATGGGTCTTTGAGTCAATTTTTCCACTTCTATTCTTCATATTCATTCATTTATAAGTGAAAAATCGAGTTTTGTTGTGTTTGAGGTCTTATTTCATTGTAAAAAGTTTGTAAAGTTCGTTATTGAGTTGTAAATGCTTCACTTAGGTTCACCTCCTCAAAATAAACCAAACTTTCCAACTTCCACCTTATCTCAACCCCCATTACAACCCTCAAGTCCATATGAGACCGAGATGCAAAGTTCAAAGGTCACTTAATCAATAAAGTCACTTGGCAAGCATATTGAGAGGATATTTTACGCAAGATGTGAGTGAATAACCATTTCTTGTCTCATCTATGCTCTTGTTTCTTTTATAAACTCGCTCAAGGAGTATTCCGTACTATCATTGCAAATTATGGAGTATATGATGTATTATTGGTTGAAACTCACAAGTTCACTTTAATCTACTTAGGTTGCTATTTGAAGTACTTCTTGAGAACTATGCTTCCTTTACTTTCCTTAGTGTAAAGATTTAGTTCATTTTTGAGAGTTTGTTTAAATCTTTGTTAATCGTTTCCCTGAGGGATTCATCTTTCTCTTCCCGTTCTTCAAATTAAATTTAAGATTGCTTGGGGACAAGCAATGGTCTAGCTTAGGGGAGTTTGATGTAGTGTTTATTTGTTTACTTTTTCCGCAGTTTTCTTTCCCTTTTTTCTCAGTTTTTCCTTGTTTATATAGTTTTTATTCTCTTTCCCCTTTCCCACATATTTTAGCTTATTATTCCTTGTATTACTCTATTTTGTGTTTTATCTCATTTTTGTAGGATTTTCCGGCTGATTCGGAAATCGAGACATTACATGGAATGAGAGGATTAGTATGTTTTGTGGAGATTTGGGTCGATTTGATCGAAGTTTAAAGCTTTTGGTCAAGATCCTTTCGGCTTTTGCTCAAGGTGCTAACGACAGTTTGACTAGCGATATCGCTAGCTTGGTCTAGCGACGTAGGAAGGCTATAAGAGGTGCTTGGTACCTCATATTCACATTTAAATCAGAGTAAAGCCACTGCCTCATACAAGAAAGGAAAGGAAAACAGGGGGTAGCGCCTGCTATGCTACAAGAGCGCCCGCTACCCTAGCCTAGCGCCTGCTACCCCCTGCTTTTGAGAATTTTAGTTTTCTCTTCTTCAACTTGCCCACTTGCTTTGGGTTTGAACTTTAGTATATATATTTGTTTTTCACCTGTAAATTACATATAGAAAAATAATTAGAGATAGCTAGAAGAAGTAGAAGATAATTTAGACTTTCATTTGGCATCCTAGATTAATTTGTACTCATTTTAATTAGTGAATTAGTTCTTCAAACCATTTTATAAGTTGTAATTCAATCTCTTTTAATTCTATTCAAAGTTGTTATTGGGTTCATGTTCTTGGTTTCTTGGATTGATTTCCAAGCTTCTTAGCCTTTTGTTCTTGGTTGATAATCTTATATTGGGGCATTATTGGAGGAAAGCTTCAAGGTTCTTTAGTTACAAGGATGCAAGCTTCATAGTACATTTCTAACTCCTCTTCAATTACCATTTCAAATTACATGTTGTGTAGCTATCTTCTTTACTTTGAAGTGTTGTTTTATAAAGCTCTTTATCAAGTTAAACTTGTCCTTGTTTTTAATTTACATTATTTCAAGTTCGTAAGCTTTCTTTATCAAGATAAACTTGTACCTGTTCTATTGCTTACATTATTTCAAGTTCATAAGCTTTCTTCTCAAGCCAATCTTGTCCTTGCACTATTGCTTTTTGTCTTAATTATTCTCAAGATTAAACCTTGTTCGTGCTTTCATTACTATTATTGCTTTTGTAGTTTGATTACATCACTCGCATAACTTATTTCTTTGTAATAATATTGATAATCAAACATATCTCTTTCCCTTTTTATAAATTTGTTTAGTTGGTTTATAAATCCATTGTCATAACTTACTTCTTTGATATAAATTGTAATCATGAATAAATTTATGTGTTTATATAGTAAAATGTGTAGTGAGTAGTTTTTAGTGCTAAGGTGTGGGTGAAACCCTCACCTCCTTCATGACATAAGTAAGTTCTTAGGAAAAACCGAGCTTGGGGGTGACTAGAGTCGTTACATTGGGTTTTAAATCACATAATCTATGACTTTCTTCCAAAGATGGCGTCTTAGGTTTTTCAAGAAGGATCGAGAGATGAAGTTGAGTGAAGACTCCTCGTGTTTGATTAGTATAAAATCCATGAGAATAGGTGTTCAAGTTAAGGGACGTTACTAGTCTTCGTGAAAAAGTGGTTAGGAGCCGTTTTATGCTTAGCCATGAGAATAGGTCATGTTCATAGTTCCGCTCATCATGCTAGCTCGAGAGAGTAGACATGAATCTTAGAACGACTTCCCCTTGACATTTCCCTCTACGTTCGGTTTGACCTAGGAATCTGCGCCTTCATGTAGGAAGTGAGCGGTGTATCCCTTACCTAGTCGTCTTTAATCCTTAAATTCAAGTTAAAATAAATAAACATTAGTGACAATCCTTCTTCTAAAATAAAACCGACTTAAACTTACTCCTTAGACCGCCTTAGTGTAAAAACCTTTATCTCGTGGGATTCGATCCTTACTTGTCCTTTCTAGTAGCCTAGTGAGGCTCGCACAGTTTATCTTTGGTACCACTTCGACAGGCTATCACCTGGATATCACCATGTTTTTGCCACACATTATCCATTCACATTTGAATTGTTTGATTAGAGAAATCTCTACTATCATTTAAAACTTGCTGAAACTGTCATATTATAATCTCTGTTTGTGGGAGAAGAATCCCTTTTTATGTTTGCAACCTTGATACCCATTGCACTAAATTCATTTAGGTGCATATAAAGTTGGAAACATTATTAAAATAAATAAAGAGAAAATAAATGAAAAATGAAGTTAAGAGGAAAGAATTAGAAGGTAAACAAACTTTAAAAGACAAGCTTTAGGGAAAAACTAGAGGAAAAATTATTTTTGATAATCCCACCTTTTGATAATTCGAAAATAATTACACCTTTTGATTATCTCCCAACAATCCTACCTTTAGACCTCATTTTCAATTAAGAGTCCTTTTTACTTGCAACCTAGACAACATGTCACTTTTTTTCCCTATTTCATTAAGAAGTATTTACTGTATGGTTTAGAGGGAATTAACTATTAAACTATTAACAAAGTGAAAGGGAAACAACAAACCCCACCCAAATGAACACCATACCACGACCACCATGTCATCACCTTCTCCACCATCACCCACAAAATGATCAGCAAAACTACCCATCATCTACCATCTAAAATTTTAAACTACTGCCACAACCATAGCCGACAAACCAAACATTTCAATCCTAAAAATCAATAATCTCATCATCCACAAAACCACCAAGTGACCCACCCATCCATGTAACCAACCCACAAAAAATTGAAAGAAAAACAAGAGTGAGCATATTAGCTTATAAATTTTAAGGCCGTAACCGTAATCATGACATAAAAATTAATCTTAAACGTGTTTAAATCATATTAAGCATGTTGAAGTGATGAAATTAAATAAAAAAATAGATAAAATTGGAGGCAAGAATGATATTGATCGAGCATGTTATACACATTAAATATTATCGGTAAACTAATTGAACCACATGTATTGGAATTATAATATCAATATGGGGACACGTTGATGGTGGAGGAAATAGAAGAAGATGACGGTAACGCTGATGAAGAAGATAGCTTTGTCCAGTTGGTGAATTTGCTTAGCTTGTGTTGACGATAGAGTTTATCGATTTCAGAGTTGAATTGCAGTTGTTAGGGGGTTTCTAGGGTTTGACCGGTGATGGAATTAAGATGAGATGAGAGACAGGATGGAGATGATGTGGGTGAGGGTAAAGATGAAGGTGAAAGCTCAATAAGATAAAATGAACCATTAAAGGAGGTAAGTTAAGGTATTTTGGGGTCATAGTAGGTTGGAAAGAAAAGAAAAGCAGAGCTAGATAAAGGTTAAGAAATTTTATTTTTTTATATATAAAACAAATACAATATATATTAAAACCAATTAAATAGCCACACATGTTAAATAACCTATTTTTTAGGTCACCTAAAACGGCAACAAGTAAAGGTCCACTAATTGAAAATAAGGTCTAAAAGTGGGATCGTTCAAATATAATCAAAAGGTGAAATCAATATTTTTAAATTGTCAAAATGTGGGATTATTAAAAGCGATTTTTCCAAAACTGGAGTCAAGAGTTTTAATGCCTTTTTTTTTCCTCCATGAAAAATGCTTCCTTATTTCCCATTTTTGAAATGTAGAACAACAATGAAGATCAAAGACATTATTACTACGTATGTGGTTTCACACATTTCCCAATGATTTAAATAAAGAAAGAAATCAGAACTTAAAAAGATCCGTTTCACATTTTCTATTGTAAATGGTATCAAATACTGACCTTACCCCGTGGCACACCACCAACCGGTAGCAATATATGATTAAGTCATTTATAAAGCAAATATAAAACCCCAAAGAAACCCCAAACAAATAAACTTCAAACCAAAGGGGAAAAAAAAAAAAAAAAAAAATCCCACCAAAATTTTCCCACTCCTGTGATGCTTGGAGCACTTTGCTTTCGCCCACCAAAACCTTGGATAATCTCTCCTCAAACATTTGCTATTCACAGTCACCAAATCCAAGAACATTTGAAAAGTAGCGATCAAATTAGCGTTGCTGCCAATGGGTGCGCTGCTTTGATATGGCGCGTGACGGTTCCTGCCGCTGCTGGAGGTGGTGACTGGAGGAGTGATTACCTTCGCCCATCTTCGATACAGAAGGGTGAAGGTTCGTGGAATGTTGCTTGTGATGCAAGGCCTGCTCGCTGGCTTCATCGCCTTGATTTGAGCTATCTTCTTTTTGGGGTTTGTCTTTGTCTTGCTCCTATTGATTGGAATGATGTCGCTATTACCGAGGAGGATGAGAAAACTGTTGAAAAATCTACTAATGATGCACAACTTAATAACGGTGGCTCTTCCAGTTATAGGGTTACTGGTAATTTGATTTTTTTCTTTTTCGTAATTTATATTGAATTGAATCATTGTGTTTGATCCTTAAATTAGCTTTTATTGGGATGCAATGCTCTTAGCCGTTTCTTGTTGGTGTTTGGTAAGTGACTATCATTTTGTCTTAATTTATGTTTTTGTGGATTTTGGTTTGGTGTTGGGTTTTATTCCAAAAATTGACGTGGTTGTGGTGAATTGCTTGAGAAATTATGTTCTTTTTCTTCTTTTAGTTTTGTGGTTTTAATTGATAATATATCTCTATAATGGTGTGGCAGTTCTGCCTGACATGTTATTGTTTGCTATGGTGTTTCATCATTTATATCGAAACCTGTTATTGTTTGCTATGGCGTTTCATCAATTATATCGAAATATCGTGTTAACTATTGGAAAATTGACATTTATTTTGGGAGATTTATCTACAATTCACTTGATGTTACTTAGATGTAGATTCTCCAAAGTATTGAAGATTAGTTTTTGAGTTTTTTCATTTGAAAACTCACAAATGAGTGAAATTTCTTTTCAGAGGAGAGGACAAGGACATGATAATAATAGGATCTCTTAACCTACACCTTCTTACCCTCAATGCCTTATTTAAGTGGAAGTTGCATAAACCAAACGATTCCCAATCTTGTTAGGAATCAAAACCCTATGGAATTGGAAAGTTGAGTTTCTCTTATTCAACAAAATCATTATATTTTTTTTTTTTCCCTTTTCCCTATTAACACGACTACACAACTTATCAAGAGCTAAAAAGGGCAACATACGCTATTTATCAATAAGGAAATAGGTTGTGAATCAATAAGTAAAAAGACAATTTAGGCTGTTAGTTGATAACTAAAAAGGCATTATTGTTGATATTGGATGATTGGATCATCTTAAAAAGGAACTATCACTATGTTCTTTTAGTTTGTGATAGCGATGAATGTTTAAATAAGCATAAGCGTTAAAAATTCCAACAAATTGTCATCATTCTCATATTGTACGCAATATTAAACTTTCGTGTTTTTTGTTGTTACCTTTGATGTCATTGTAAGTAAAGATAAAAGATTAAAGGAAAATTCTACCGCACAACTAACTATTAAGCTAGCAATGCTTTATGGGTCTGAATGTTTGGTTTAGGTACTATCACTTTCATAAATTGAGCACTTTCGTAAATTTAGCATGGCAGAGATTGCGTATGTTACATTTGATGTGTGGGTAACAAAGAATGATTAATGAAGGAATGAGGTTATTCACAAGAAAGGTATGGGCTACCTCTATTCACTTATTCAGGATAAGATGAATGAAATTCCTGTAAGATGATTTAGACATATAGGAAGGGAGCAATAACGCATCGGTAAGGATTAAGGAGGATAGAGGAGTGGCAACAAGATCAAAGGAGAGGTAGAAGAAAACCTTGCAAAATTTTGATGAAAGTAGTTGGTGGATATATAAGATTGTTGTGGTTTGAAGGGAAACTAATGTTAAAAATGAAAGGATGGAAAGTCTGTTTTTTTTTTTTTTTTTTTTTTTTTTTTTTTTTTTTTTTTTTTTTTTTTTTTTTTTTTTTTGTTTGTTGTTTCTTCTTTAT
>PYUH01004000.1:1117988-1142474 GCA_016808085.1 Suaeda aralocaspica | reverse complement strand
TCTTTTGCTTTCTCTAGCTAAATACCTCAATCCCCCAAAGTCACTATTCTTTTTCATTATTTGTTCTACAGTCCTTGTTCTTTTGCGTCATTTCTTTCACTCCTTAACACATCGATCTTCAATCAATTGATTCAACACTTATCTAATATTATTGAAATTTTAAACTAACTAACTTGGTGTTATTTTAAAGAATGATGTAAACTACTGCTAGTAGCCCTAATATTTAACTTCTCTTTGTTTCTAATTTTTTATTGTGGAACATAAATTTTGAACTAGTTTGAACGTAAGGCACTATACCAAGATTCAAGATCGAATTTTCTAGATTTATGGTAAACAATTAAGTATGACTATAAATTCGGTTTGGTTTGGATCCAAAACCCAAACACCGAATTTTTTTGGTCTGGTTTGGTTTGGACTGAAATTTAGATTGGTTTGGATTGGAGTGGAAATTCATAAACCGAAATAATATGGTTTGGATTTGGAGTTTGCAATAATCCAAACCATACACCGAACTTTCACCCCTAACTCACCCCATCGCAACTGAATAAATCTTTAAAGTTTTTAAATCTTTTTTGCAGGAGCTAAGTGGTAACTAAGCCAAGAAAAATGTACAAAGTAGTTATTTAATTGAATCTTAAATAAAAAATCAAAGTATGGCTGTAGGTGTAGTGGGCAGTTTTTGGGCTGAAAAAGGTGATTTTATTGTTTGGTGGTTCGTGGGTGACAAAAGAGAAGAGAAACTGGTGGTGGTGGTGGAATGTGGTGGTGATATATGAACGAGGAGTAGTCTCGGTGGTGGCGGATGACGAGAATAAGTCTAGTGGTGATGCTAGATAAAGAAGAGGTCAACGGTGGTGATGGATGAAAAAGAGGTTGGTTTTGAAGGTAGTGGGTGAATCGAAGGTTCACAACTCTATTGATGCTAGTAATTTTTGGAGGCACTCTTACATGTTTATATATTGTCATATTCTTGTTTAGGGTCTATTTACTTTAGCTTAAAATTAATTCAGTTTCATTCAATTCAGTTTAACTCTTTTTTTTATTTTGCTATTCATTAATCTTTCATCAAAAACTTTCAGTTAGTTCTGTTTTTTTCAGTTGAAGTAAATAGGCCCTTACTTATCTAGTGTTTTACCCCCTTTAGGTAATATCTAATAATGATCCATAGGTCATGGGTGTTGCACTTTGCCCTCTTTATGATCCGATCATCTTATCATGATAGATGCCAATTCCTATAAGATTTAGTTTGAAGCTTTGTGAGTATCCTGAAACAAGCAGCAGAGAGAAGATTGCCTAAAAGCTGTGATTATCATTAGATCCATGCCCTATTCATTCGGTTATATCATCTGTAATTCATGGTTGAATTAGAAAGTGAATAAGGATGCAACGAGAAATTTATGGTTAATGGGCACATGTGTGACAGGTTTGGTTAAAAAGTCTAGTTTTGGAAAATAATAGACGAAGTTAGGTCCAAAATTGAATAAACTAAAGCTTGATCTTTTATCAGGTGACCATCTAAAGTTTAGATTATTTTTATGAAATTTTCCCATAAAATGTGTAATATTAACATTTATTCTTTATAAGACAATTTTTTGTCTTTTTTAACATTGTCATTGAAAGAAAAGTCAAAACAATTTTGAATTAAGTATTTACAACTCTTTACGAAGTAATAAGTAGAAGCCTTGTGAAAGTTGGAAAATTTCTAGTTAAAAAAAGAGTTTCTAAATACCGCTCCGTTTTCGTAGGAACCGCCTGAAATACAAGGCAAATGTTTTAGGTTACCCTTATTCATTAAAACATATCATCTCTCCCTCGTGCCACTAGCACCACCGATAGCCACCCTTTCTCTGACTGTCTTGCGGCATCTCTTCCCTATCACCACAACAAACACCACTACTAATGCCTCAAAACACCACCAACATCACTCAAATTAACTGCATTATTATGTGGATTTTTCCGACGAATATATAGTGTACAATTTTTTTTACCAACTCTATTGTAGCGGTGTGTACATTTCACGCCAACATCATGATATGGCGGATAACCAACACGACATCATCATACTGGCGTAAAAACATGCATGACCATGGTAATGGAGGGAAAATAACATGACATGACCATGGTATTGGCATGAAAACCATCTTCTACTACCATGGTATAGGCGGATTGTTTTCATGTTATTACCATGGCTATAGCATGCTTTTTTTACGTCATTACCATGGTGTTGGCATGTTGATTATTTATCACTATGTTGTTGCACATTGTTTTTCCGCCAATGCCATGGTGATGGCGAATAATCTACATTTCACTATCAATGCCATCTTCAACAAGTCGGTTATGAGGGAGGTTGCGCATGACATGGAGTGGTGGTCAGGGAGGTGGTGCATTGGTAGATTTATGGTGGAAGTGGTGAAGGATTGAGTGGTGGTTAGAATGGTGGTGTTGGTGGTTAATTTTGAAATCTTTTGATTGTAAGTTAGGAAGTTTACTTTGTATTTTAAGTTGTTACAAAAGCTAGGCGGTAAATAATATTTAGTTGAAAATTAGTTAAATGAAGAATTTTAGGAATTCCATTTGGATATCACTTTTCATTTTGCCAAACGAAAAGGTCAATTACCACTAACTACATCACATAGTACATTGGACCAAATGAAGCTAACTTGCATTACAAATTGCATCATTGCTTGATGTTTCTTGAGAATTGTTTATACTTTATACCAATAAGACATTAGTGCTTTCATTGTTTACTCGAATACAAAGAATAGTAAGAACATTTGTGTATATAAGTTACAACGGTTTTAATTCAACCCAAGAACATTGATAACAAAACGAAAAAAAAAAAAGACCTATGCGTTGTGTTGTTTTGAGGGCAATTGAAACAAGGGCAAAAATTATCAATCAAAAACTAATGGCCAAGTCTTCTGTTTTCTCTTTTTCATCACACATGGCAAATTTATTTACTACTTTGATGTAGTTGTTTTGCTAAGAAGTGGGAACAAATGTTCCAACATAGCCAAAACCGGAGACGTAGAAGGCCATGGATTGCAAGAAGAGGTACATGAAGTAGTGATTTTTGCCAAAGGCAATATCATAGCATCCGCAGAAGAAGAGATATGAACCCACCAAAAGCTCTAATAGATGGATCCTGCAATCAGATTCCGTCAATGGATTAATTGCTTTTATTTTGTTCGGAGTTAGGATTGACTCAAGAAATCTTGAAATCTTTGTATTAGGAGACTAGTAAATTAAACATGGGTGTGCAAAGTAGGATCAAAGCACCAGTTTAATTTTCAAATTCTAACCTATTTTGGCCAAAAGAAGGAACTTTATATTACCAATTTACCACGTACATAAACGGAAAAAATTTATTCATGACAGTAACGGACAATGTTAGTTGCCTATTGGCCAAAAGAAATAACTTTCCCGGTTTACCACGTACCTAAACGAGAAAATATTATCTATGACGGTAACGGACAATGTTAGTTGCCTATTTAAACACAAATTTCTCTATGCCATATAAAATTTTGTCGACATACTTCTATTAACATCATCAAAATTATATAGGCACAATTTCTTGAAAGACAAGTTTTATAGTTGAAAACTAGGGCATAGTGGGGTAATGGCATTACCCAAATTGTTTATCATTAGTTCATTACACGTCTATAGAGGCCTAAACCTTTTCAGCTTTGTTGAAACTAGGGCATACATAACTTCTCACTTTAGAACTTGCCAGGTTGACCCCTGTTATTAAATCCAATTTAATTATTATTATTATGAAATCTATTTTTGATGCTTCAATCATCATCTTACATATTTGGTTTAGTCGATTATTATATATAAACTATTCCTATGCCTTAACCATCAGTTTAAGTTTTTGGTTGAAATGATCCTCTAATATGTTATCAGCGTCAACGTGATACAAATGTACGGGTTCGAATCTTATCCACTCCTTCCTCCTAAATGGGACCCATGCCTGCATTCACTTTGAGTAATTGAAGACTCATTTGTCATTACACATCCACATTTCAAATCCAATGATCTCTCATATGAGGGAATGTGACGCAAGAAGGGCTAACTATTTACTAGGTTTGTTTGACTAATTTTGATGATGGATGAAATAATAAACTTACTTTTCTCCAATTCTGCTGTGAGGTTTCTTGAATGATTTTGTTGTTCCAAATTTGGTTTTGAGTGCATCCCCTAGCTTTTCTGTAACAACCCATTCATTAACTCTCCCGGCTTCTAAGAGGCCTATAAATGTTGCTTTTGTCCGGTGCAATGACATGACATTCTCGAATAGGATCCAAAACACTACGAGATGAAGAGATCTGCAGAATGATTTTCAGACGAAATAATGGTCAGCATATTATTATTATTATTATTATTATTATTATATTAAGTAAAGTAATCCCGCCGTTTTTTTTTTTTTTTACTTGCTACATTTCTCTTTAAATGGAAGTTTCTATTTACTTGATATACTACTACTTTGGAAATGTGGGTCTTACATGAGAATTGTTATTTTGTCGTCATTTTGCATTTTTTTTACTTTTAATCCTACTTATACCATTCAAATCTCCCAACTATCTATTTTTATATTATTTAAGCATGTGGTTCTACAATGAAATGACATACCTAAAAATTTGGTCCAATTTGCTATGTAGCAAGTAAAAAACAACAAAGGTAGTAATTTAGATTGCAAGGGTTTCAAGGTTGTTATGTAATGAGACGACCTTATCCTTAATAATCCTTCGGTTTTTATTTACTTGCTACAGTATCTCGGATTGGATATTTATGCAATAAAATTAACATATGGGAACCATAACTTTATAAAATGATTCACAGAAAAAGTAGGTTATTAAATAAAAAGATGACAAAAATAAGGGTAAAATACGTAGAAACAAAATTGGTTAAAAAAAAATGCCAAAAATAAAGATAAAATTGTAAATGTTTGTATAGTGACCACAACCCATAAAAGGAAATATAGCAAGTAATTTGTGATTTTCCTTTTGGATATACTCCATTCAAAAGGGAGGTTTTTATTTACTTGCTATATTATCACCTTAAGACATGGATCATATAGCTAGCACAATTTCACTTCTACCCTCCTTTGGGGTCAATTAACCCTCATTTAACCATACTTAACCTTACATAACATATGCAAAATTATGATCTCAATGTTGAATATGACATTTCTTGGTATTTGTTCCAATATGGTATGTAGCAAGTAAATCAACCGGAGGTAGTATGTAGCAAGTAAAAAAGGAAATGGAGTATAAATCATGAAGTATGAAATAGAGATAATAAATAGGAATTCATGATTGATTTTGAGTCGAATACACTACGTTTGTATTGCAATTCTCGCAATTTTGAGTGCAACACAGACCCCCAGGCAAAAAATGAAAAAAAACGTAGTACTCCGTAAATGCCTAGATGGTTGGTATTTATAAGAGTGTGAATTAATTGTTTGAGAAAAGAGAAAGCGAACCAACTTAGAACAATTAAGTTATATGTGTACTAAACTAAGGGCACAAAGGTCATTTCTCATAAAAAAAAAGGTATACCAAATATGAAAAAAGAAGCAAGTTGCTAATAATATAGTACAACCCGAAATGACAAAAGTTACCACTATTGCGATACGGAGGTAGGAAAAGATTCTGAACCTTTGACTATAGATTGTCCATGCACTAGAGATATATTTTGTGCATGCTAGCTAATTAGCCATTCTCTGTTTGAGATGTGTTGTTGTATTAGGTCATTTTATTAAAAGGTTACAAGTATATCATGTATAAACGCATAGGGTAAGGGCAAGTGTCTGAGTGGTAGGGGATTAGGGGTGTGCACCGATCTAAGACCGGACTGGGCTGGGACCGGTTGGACCGGAATCTCCGGATTTTTTGGACTGGAGACCGAACCGGACCTGAAATTTCCGGTCCAGACCTGTTTTGGATCGGTTGGACCTGAATTTGTAGTTTTGTTAAAATAATTATTACTTTAAAAAAATATTATTTCCCTCTTATATATACACTAAGTATGACATAAAATTTAATGATATTTAAAGCATAAGTAAATTTAATATTTTAGCTTAAAAAACCTTTATATATTAAACTTTTACAATTATTTACTAAAAATGATAATTTTTTTCAAGGAATCCGGTCCAATTGGTCCGGACCTGAAATTTTCGGTCTTGGGCCGGATCGGACCGAAAATTCGGAATCACAAATTTTTTTGGACAAAGGGCCGAACCGAAATTGCCGAACAGGTCTGGTCTAAATTCCGGTCCGGGCCGGATTATGCATGCCCCTACTGAGTGGTGGAGTTTGAAGATGAGGCATTGGCATATAATGTTGTGATGTAGAGTTGGAGGGTGAATGTTGGGTTGTAGTATGGGGTTTACTAGACGTTTAGGCGGTGGCTGGTGCAACAGTTGAAATGGACGATGCGGTGGACTCATTCACATGCGACACTAGGGTGGGAGGTTAGGGTGGTGGTTATGGTGTGTGTGGAGTTGGTCATGGTGGGTAAGTGGCGGTGGTGGAAGCATTGAGTGAGTGATGGTTGTAACTTGTGGGTAAAATTAAGCCAAAATTGTCAGAAACTAAATATTAAATGTCTAATTTTGTGAACAACTACCTAATAAAAACTTTCAGTTATTAAACTACCTATTATAATTTTTCTGATATTAACAAATTCTTTCTTTTTTCACACCAAATTTCACTAAGGCTCTGTTCTCGTCAACTTATTTTTGCTTATCTCAACTTATTTTTGCTGATCTGAACTTATTTTTGCTGAACTGAACTTATTTTTGCTATTTGTTAAGGATTGAAACTTATTTTTGTTGAACTGAACTTATTTCTGCTGAACTGAACTTATTTTTGCTGAATATAAGTAAAAATAAGTCGAGGAGAACAAGGCCTAAATTTCTCAAGATTCCACCCTTTTTCAGTCATATCTTTTATAATACCAACATGTCCATTGTTATTATTTGCTCTTCTAATTTCTTCCCACCAATGAAAGGTGCAAGCTTTTCATCAACTAAACTTTATTTTCTAGGGTTTTTTAAATTTCAATTTCACTTGTATATAGTTTATGCTCTAATCTCAATTTCAATTGCAAAATTTCAACCTTACAAAATTTGTTCAATTTAAGCAAAATTAGTTTAAGAAAAAGTTGATAATTTATAGATGAAAAGAAGAGAAGAAGAATTTAATGAAAAAATTATCAAGCACATGCAATTCATAAATTTAGTTTATATAAAAATGGTTAGTAATGAGAGTAAGAGGGTTACTAGAAGTACTCAAAGAGACACAAATAAATTGAGAACCTTATAGATTTGTGATGCCAAACCATTAAGATGGAAAAAAAATTGCAGAAGAAGAAGACAAGAAAGATTGCAAATAAATAAATAAATAAATAAATAAATGACAGAGCATGAGGGAGGGGATTGAATTATATATAGAAAGAGAAAGAGTACAAAGTTTATGTAATTAGTAAAAAAAAAATTAAATAAAATTAAACGGATTAATAAATAAAAACTGGCTAATTAATTTAAAAGAGAGAGAGCTAGTTAATAGTGGGGCCTAATCACCGGGAAAAAAAAAAAGCGGTATGTGGTAGTGCTACCAAACCGGAGGAATTATAATAGGTAGTTTAGTAACTGAAAGTTTTTATTAGGTAGTCGTTCACAAAATCAGACATTTAATAAGTACTTTCTTACAATTTTGGCTAAAATTAATTTAAGTAATTGATTAGTCAGTTTTAATTAATGCATTTAATAGGTAATTTGATTTAATTTCTTTTTTTGGAAGTATTAAAGAAAATTTTAACAAAAGAAGAGTACCTCATGAATTTTATCAAAAGTTCTTGGGCATGAGGGTACCCTGTGAATTTTGCAAAAGTTCAATGGTACTTCGTGAAAAAATCGTTTTTTTTTCCCACTCAGTACCTCACTAAAATGTCACCTTACCCCATAGAAACTATTTACTAAATTCATTCTCCTCTTAAGTTTCAAACTTCACCTCACTCCTCTAACAAAGACGGGTTTGTTTTTCAAACCTCAAAATACCCCTTACAAACCTCTTGTTGTGGATGTTGTTATTATTTGAAAAGTTCCTAATATCTCACAGTGCGATGCTTAATATGCATCCCACATCTCAAAATAGTAAATAAATGCAATTTTGAGGACAATATATATATACGTCTATAATTACAAATGACATACGTATAAAAATACAAAATATCATCACCCCGTCTTACCAACTACCATCACCACTCATCTTCACGGCTACCCCCTAGCACACCTACTGCACGACTGCAGCCCACCGCACCCAGCAACCACCACCACCTACACCCCTTCCGCACCCAACAACCACCACCTAGCGCCTATATCTCTTTCGCACTCCTTTAGCATAAAACCACCATTAATCGAGCCTCCTTTTCCCACAACCACCCCCTTTCGCACAGACGCACACTGCCGCTCGGATCTTTTCTCATACCACCCCTTATAATCACCGATCTGAAATACAACAATTTTGATTTGGATACATTTTGTGATTTAATTGGGTTTCAATAGTTTATATGGGCTGTGGTTAGGGTCTTGGGTTTGAGTTTCGGGGTGTGTGATGGACATGGTCGTGGAACTGTGTAGGTTGTGGTTGTGGTTGTGGTTGGGTTTCTATAGCTAGCGTGGTTTGTGGTTCAGGGGTTGTTGTCTAAAAGTAGTGGGGTGGTAGGTGGTGGTGAACTGACAATTCTGTGCAGGAGTGTAGGTGGGTGGTGGTGGTGGTGTGGTGATGGTTGGTGAAGGTTGTATTTGAAAATACATATGTCAAGAAGCATTTGATGGCGTAAAGCAAGTTGTCGCCGAGGAGCCTAGCCTTATTACCCGACTACTAAAAGACATTTGAGTTGCATACAGATGCATCAGGCTTTGCCATAAGTGGGGTGCTTATGCAATAGAAGCATCCTGTTTCATACGAGTCGCGGAAGCTGAATGACACGAAGAGGCCTAGCCCATGACAAGGAGATGACCACGATCATTCATTATTTGTATTTGTATAGGTATTTGAATATATGTATGTATTGATACCATTTGAATACAATGTCAAATGACAAAAAAGCCATTGTGAGATGTTTAACTCCATATTTCACTGTGAGATACTAGGAACTCCTCGTAATATTATATGACACTAGATTAGCACTCATGTGATACACAATTTTAAAAATAGTAATAACAAAAAAAATATTAAAATAAGATCCCTATTAACAATTTTAAGCATTGAAAATTTAATTTTTTTCATATAATAATATTAGCAAGGTTCAAAAATCATTTAAATTTTAAGGAGAATATTTACATATGAAAAAAGTAAAAGAGATAAATTAAAATAGTGTTTTAGCCTTCATTATGTAAGGAAAAAATAAACACATTTATTGCAAAGTTATATCATTTTTCAAAGCTTGCAATTATTAGTATACAATTTCAAAAAAAAATAATGTTATATATTATTATAATTTGGAGAGAAAATTTAATTGTGAACTTAGCACGTATCCCTTCATGATGTAAACATCGGCCTATTTTAGTACTCCCTCTATTTCTAATTGTTTGATACGCTTTGATTTGCACATATGTCAATGCATTTGTTTGACCTTAAATATCTTTTGTTGTGTATATGTAAAAATTATAGTAATTGAATATTAATAATGTACTCATCAAGACGAATCAAACGAGACCCCATATGNAGAAGAATTTAATGAAAAAATTATCAAGCACATGCAATTCATAAATTTAGTTTATATAAAAATGGTTAGTAATGAGAGTAAGAGGGTTACTAGAAGTACTCAAAGAGACACAAATAAATTGAGAACCTTATAGATTTGTGATGCCAAACCATTAAGATGGAAAAAAAATTGCAGAAGAAGAAGACAAGAAAGATTGCAAATAAATAAATAAATAAATAAATAAATGACAGAGCATGAGGGAGGGGATTGAATTATATATAGAAAGAGAAAGAGTACAAAGTTTATGTAATTAGTAAAAAAAAAATTAAATAAAATTAAACGGATTAATAAATAAAAACTGGCTAATTAATTTAAAAGAGAGAGAGCTAGTTAATAGTGGGGCCTAATCACCGGGAAAAAAAAAAAGCGGTATGTGGTAGTGCTACCAAACCGGAGGAATTATAATAGGTAGTTTAGTAACTGAAAGTTTTTATTAGGTAGTCGTTCACAAAATCAGACATTTAATAAGTACTTTCTTACAATTTTGGCTAAAATTAATTTAAGTAATTGATTAGTCAGTTTTAATTAATGCATTTAATAGGTAATTTGATTTAATTTCTTTTTTTGGAAGTATTAAAGAAAATTTTAACAAAAGAAGAGTACCTCATGAATTTTATCAAAAGTTCTTGGGCATGAGGGTACCCTGTGAATTTTGCAAAAGTTCAATGGTACTTCGTGAAAAAATCGTTTTTTTTTCCCACTCAGTACCTCACTAAAATGTCACCTTACCCCATAGAAACTATTTACTAAATTCATTCTCCTCTTAAGTTTCAAACTTCACCTCACTCCTCTAACAAAGACGGGTTTGTTTTTCAAACCTCAAAATACCCCTTACAAACCTCTTGTTGTGGATGTTGTTATTATTTGAAAAGTTCCTAATATCTCACAGTGCGATGCTTAATATGCATCCCACATCTCAAAATAGTAAATAAATGCAATTTTGAGGACAATATATATATACGTCTATAATTACAAATGACATACGTATAAAAATACAAAATATCATCACCCCGTCTTACCAACTACCATCACCACTCATCTTCACGGCTACCCCCTAGCACACCTACTGCACGACTGCAGCCCACCGCACCCAGCAACCACCACCACCTACACCCCTTCCGCACCCAACAACCACCACCTAGCGCCTATATCTCTTTCGCACTCCTTTAGCATAAAACCACCATTAATCGAGCCTCCTTTTCCCACAACCACCCCCTTTCGCACAGACGCACACTGCCGCTCGGATCTTTTCTCATACCACCCCTTATAATCACCGATCTGAAATACAACAATTTTGATTTGGATACATTTTGTGATTTAATTGGGTTTCAATAGTTTATATGGGCTGTGGTTAGGGTCTTGGGTTTGAGTTTCGGGGTGTGTGATGGACATGGTCGTGGAACTGTGTAGGTTGTGGTTGTGGTTGTGGTTGGGTTTCTATAGCTAGCGTGGTTTGTGGTTCAGGGGTTGTTGTCTAAAAGTAGTGGGGTGGTAGGTGGTGGTGAACTGACAATTCTGTGCAGGAGTGTAGGTGGGTGGTGGTGGTGGTGTGGTGATGGTTGGTGAAGGTTGTATTTGAAAATACATATGTCAAGAAGCATTTGATGGCGTAAAGCAAGTTGTCGCCGAGGAGCCTAGCCTTATTACCCGACTACTAAAAGACATTTGAGTTGCATACAGATGCATCAGGCTTTGCCATAAGTGGGGTGCTTATGCAATAGAAGCATCCTGTTTCATACGAGTCGCGGAAGCTGAATGACACGAAGAGGCCTAGCCCATGACAAGGAGATGACCACGATCATTCATTATTTGTATTTGTATAGGTATTTGAATATATGTATGTATTGATACCATTTGAATACAATGTCAAATGACAAAAAAGCCATTGTGAGATGTTTAACTCCATATTTCACTGTGAGATACTAGGAACTCCTCGTAATATTATATGACACTAGATTAGCACTCATGTGATACACAATTTTAAAAATAGTAATAACAAAAAAAATATTAAAATAAGATCCCTATTAACAATTTTAAGCATTGAAAATTTAATTTTTTTCATATAATAATATTAGCAAGGTTCAAAAATCATTTAAATTTTAAGGAGAATATTTACATATGAAAAAAGTAAAAGAGATAAATTAAAATAGTGTTTTAGCCTTCATTATGTAAGGAAAAAATAAACACATTTATTGCAAAGTTATATCATTTTTCAAAGCTTGCAATTATTAGTATACAATTTCAAAAAAAAATAATGTTATATATTATTATAATTTGGAGAGAAAATTTAATTGTGAACTTAGCACGTATCCCTTCATGATGTAAACATCGGCCTATTTTAGTACTCCCTCTATTTCTAATTGTTTGATACGCTTTGATTTGCACATATGTCAATGCATTTGTTTGACCTTAAATATCTTTTGTTGTGTATATGTAAAAATTATAGTAATTGAATATTAATAATGTACTCATCAAGACGAATCAAACGAGACCCCATATGACTATGTTTTGTTTTATATATTGAGAGTAATTTAAAAGATTCTCTCATCTTATGAATAATGTAAAATTTTAAACGTATCAAACATTTATGAACGGAGTGAGTACTATATACTTATAGAATATAGACATATGTGTAGCAAAGTCAAAATCAGGTAATGTCTTAACACTAGATTGGTAGGTCCAATTTTCTATAGGGATGAGAGAGTTGAATGGATAATAGTAACATCTAACATAACATGGTCCTAACTCCTAAGTTTGTTAGGTCCACTCCAAATTAAATCTGGGATGCACAAAGCCAGAAATGAATGAAAACAATGAAATGGAATAATGGAAGGATGTTTATTACTAGTTGACTCGTAGTATCCTCCATTACTTGTTACACCACGACAAATTTGTCCTATTAACTCGTCAAAATTAACTTTTTTGTTTTGATGGTTTAACTAATTTCTTATACTTTCTATTGTAGTTAATATGTACTAATTATTTATTTTCTACTCTTGTAAAGTTAAAAAATAAAAATTTAACCTCTGGTTTACTTAAGACTTTCTCCGCTCCATATTAGTCGTAAGTTCGTAATGTTTTATTTCTTCACGAATATTATGAAAGATATTTGAAAGCATAATTTTATGAAATAGTTTGAAAGCATAGTATGTGCTAAAAATATTTTGATTAATTTACTCATTTACGTTCTCAAAGTTTTTTCTTAAAATGTGTGCCGAATTGAAACGTTGTGACTAAAGACATGTTCTCCTCAACTTATTTTTGCTGATCTAAACTTATTTTTGTTAAACTGAACTTATTTTTGCTGAACTGAACTTATTTTTACTTATCTGAACTTATTTTTGTTGAACTTATCTGACTAATTATGAGCGGGTGAAATAAATGAAAAGAATTTATAATGTTACGTAAACATAACATCACTAAAAGTTGGCTGAGCTGGTAAAAGTTTACTGGAATTGTTAGACGTCACACATCCAAATCTAGCCCTAAACAAAACTTATTTTAGTCAAGTGATGAGATGCACTTACATGGCACATATACAGATATACCACTCTATACTGTTCTTATGAAGATGAGTTGAAGTATTAGCCAACAAACTAACCTTGGAGTACCAACAGCGTTGAGAAGAGTAATAATGGTAGGAATATAAACCGCTCCCCACTTGGGCACTTGCACTTCAGGGACCAAAACAGTTGCTGGTAGTACTATGCAATAAAAGATGAAGGTTACTAAATGTGCTACAATTTTTCTTACAAAGAAGAAGCTGTATATCACATGAACTTTCTTCCACAGTGACACTTTCTGCATCATCAAAATTTACAATCAAAATTAGTAAAAATAAATTATCTGATTTGTGGTAGACCATGTTATTCGATCGTACATGCTTATGTGATGGGTTATAATTTGGTTAAAAGTAACTCTTAAAATCACCTTATTTGTAATGATTTCGCTGACCATTTTCCTAAAGAGATTAGCAGGGCCACATGACCATCGATGCTGCTGGTAACGATAGGCTTTGAATGTACTTGGAAGTTCATTTTTGACCTACCATCAATCACAAATGAAGTATAAAATATAAGTACAAATATTAGCTAAGCTTGATATGAGAGTGAAATTAGCCCCATACATATATACATATACGAATAGAGTATTTCGAAAAAGTGGTAATTAACACTAAAATTAACACATAAATCTATTATTTAATATGTCCCGATTCAAATTACTTGCTACATTTCCTTAAATGAATGTTTCAAATTATTTATTTTTCTTATCTTTTTCAACTCAATTTCTTTCTAGGTTATTCTTATTTTTTGTCATTTTCTCATTTAATACCCTACTTTTTCATTATAGTATTTCATAAAGTAATGGTCTGTACATATTTTATTTTCTTTTCATAAAAATCCAATCTTAATAGATTAATGCAACGTACCAATTTTTATGCAACGAATATAGTACTTTCTAATGTGAAAATGTCAAATTTAGGGCCTGTTTACTTCAGCTTAAAATCAGTTCAGTTCAGTTCAACTCTTATTTTGCTACTCATTAATCCTTCATAAAAAATTTTCAATTCAGTTTAATTCAGTTCAGCTGTTTTCAGCTGAAGTAAACAGGTCCTTAGTCCTTAGTGAGAGTATTGTGTGGGCTACTAGGTTGTGGAGTTTTTTTTCCCAAAAAAAAAAAATTATTCGTTTATAAAACATTATTCTACTTCAACTAGCAAATTAAGCTTTTTGTTGAGTTAGTCTAATATCATTAGAGTTAACATGGCTCAAACGTAACTGGTATGGGATACTAATTAGCTCTAGGTATGGAAGCGCCTATGATGCATTTACATTTCAAAATCCAACGAGCTTTCATGTAAAGCGGTGTGATGAAGTTCATAAACTACTTATGAGCTTCAATTATTAGTTTAAGTTTTTAATTTACGTTGGTGCTCCAATAATTATAATGAACTGCATTTATAGAATTAGGATTTTGATTGATTGCATTTCAACTATGCAGTGACAGGGCCAACCCTTAGCATGAGCCGGGTGAGCCCAAACTCAGGCTCCCAAACTTTAGGGCCCAACGTCATACTAATAAGTAATAAGATTAGTTTAAAAATAAAAAAAGCTCTACACTCTCTTTGTTCCGTGATTTGCTATCCACTTTCCTCAAACTCATCACCATATCAATTTATTCAATTTTTGTTACACGATGAATGTTGAAAAAGACAACGACAGTCAAGGCGAATGTATAGGGTGCGTTCTAAATATAGAATGTATTTTTTTAAATGGAATGAATTAGAATTGATTATTAGGAATAAATTTAATTGTTGGAAATAGGATGAATTATAATGGATTAAATTAAATTAGAATTAATAGAATGTATTGGATTGGATTAGAATTAATTATTACTTAAACTAATTAATTTTTATTGCAAAAAATTGCAAAAATCATCATATTAATAACTAAAATAAAGATCGCCGAAGCTACACCTTTTAAGTCTTGCCATGTGGCAACACAATATTGTGCATTTTTCCCCCTAAATTCTTTTCCCTTTTTTAGTAAATAGCTTTTAAGTGTTTTTTTTTTAAATAAAAAAGAATGTTAAAAGAAAAATTCCATCGCATCTCTGTAACTTTCTCGTATCTATACTACACATCACAAAAAAAAATAAAAAATAAAAAATTCCATGATATGCTTTCTTAAAAGTTAAATCGCTTCTAAGCTCTAAATAGTACGAAGTAATAAAAAAATTCAATGATATTAAGTATTAACAACTGAATTAAAAACCTTTCCACCACCTCCACGTAAAAATTCTCCCTAGAAAATTTAATTACTTTTTTTTTTCAAGTTTTAAAAGTTTTATTTGGTATATTCCTAAACAATACTTTTTTTTCCTTTTTTTTCTTAATAAATAATCCTCTTGAATTTATCTAAACATAATTTACGTACTTAATTCTTTTATCATAAATGTTTTTCTAAATACTTTTACAAAAAATCGTGTTTAGCGTAACTAAACTAACATATTATAATAATAAACTTGTAATTAAGCGGGTTATTAAAAACACTTTTTTGTGCTAGGAAGCCATAAATAATATACTTAATCAGTTCAACTGTTAAAATAATCGTATTATTATTATTATTGATATATATATTTTTTGTTTGTTTTTCGCATATTCTTTTTAGGAAAACGCTATAACGGTTATTTGAATAAATACATATTATGAATGATTTTGGGTGCTTTGTTCAAATGTCAACTATCCTATTGGTTAATTTTGGTTGTTTAATTTTTGTTTTTGCTTTTTAATACACATGCTGGTTAATTGAAAATGAAGCAACTAATTAGTGGTAAATAATAAGAATATGGTGACATTGAAGTAATTAGTTGAGTAGCTTTCATTGGTTAATTGGGTTATGAATCTTACAATTTATATTTCGCTATTTTGAATGTGGATAAAGATCGTCGTAATTATAATTAAACTAAAAATTAGATAACATATACTTCACATCCTAACGCACATTCAGTGAAATTTTCTCTTCGAAAGAGAAAAAAATCCACAAAAATAATAATAATAATAATAATAATAATATCCAATTATTATAATTTTTGCATTATATATAACAAAAATTAATTTAACGTCAAATAAGTGAATTGCCATGTGTGCAAGTCAAAACGTATCAAACATGGGAAATGAAGGAGTACTTAATATCGCATAAAATACTTTTCTGGTGTGTAACAATTAAACATACTCCTTATTTTAACAGGAGTATATGTGGCATAAAGGAGAAAAAAATAAAAGTATTGATTACAGCATTGCAATGTAATATATAAACTAGCACAAACATTTTGATTTCAATAATAAAAATTGGCAATATAATATACTCCCTCCCTTTTTTAGTTGCAACATTTTAAAAGTTTTACTATTCATTTTCTTAAGTTTTGATTTAATTTTATGATAACTGTATAAGGAGGAATATAGTCAATATGAATCTTGTTTGATTCATTTTGGTGTACACTTAATTAATATATAATTTTTATAATTTATACAAATATACAATTACAATTATAAATTGATTAAAATGTGTTTGGGCAAGCGTGAAAAGTGATTTGTTGCAACTAAAAAAACAGAGAGAATATAAATTAGCACACATATTATATAAATGCATATATATATATACATAAAAACCATGCATTGCACAGGTATTACCTATTTATATTTATTCTAGGAATGAAAATATGAAACTCTATGAAATTTTCTAATCTTTTTGTTGAAACCGCATATTGCATGAGTGCTAAAATAATCTTATAATTAATATGTAATAAATCAAAACATACATCAAATAAATATTATAATAAACTAACATATGTTCGAACAAGAAGATAACAATATAGACACAAGTCCCACAACTTAGGAAAAAAAAAGAGGCTTTGTTCTTGTCAATTTACTTAAGCTTATCTGAACTTATTTTTGCTGAGTTGAACTTATTTTTACTTATCTGAAATTATTTTTGCTGAACTGAACTTATTTTTACTTATCTGAATTTATTTTTGTTGAACTGAACTTATTTTTGCTAAAATCATTAACAATTTATTAAGGATTGAAACTTGTTATTAATGAACTAAACTTATTTTTACTGAAAATAACTAAAAATAAGACGAGGATAACATGATCTAAGTTAGTGAATTGATGAATTCATGGGTATAACTAAGAATTTTAAAAGAAAAAATTAAGATATAATAATTATAAAAATAGAAAAACTCAAGAAGTCAAAAGTATGAATTAGAAGAAGAAAGAAAAAACAGAAAGAAATAGGTGGGAGATGAAAGATGAAGAAATGATTAATACATTACCTTAAGGTCACCCACATAAACAAATCTCCAACCCTTAAGACTGGCCCGCACTGCCAAATCCATGTCCTCCACCGTTGTTCGATCCTTCCATCCACCCGCCTCATTGATTGCTGATATCCTCCACACTCCAGCTGTTCCTGCATTTTCCACATTTTTTCATCATTACTATCATCCTTAGTTTCAACGTATATGTACGTTAATGGGAAATTATAAATGAATGTATCAGTGTATCACTAATTGATTGAGTTAACGATAAATACTTTTATACTACTCGTAGATACTAGTACCAATCTAGTAAATAAATATACAATGTATATTAAATTTTTCTATACATACCTTATATGAATCATTATTCAAATATGATGTATTCCTTTTGTTGCAATATATTACGTATTTGTTACATTTGTTTTTTCATTGTTTTGACACATAACTTCTAAAGCTAATATGTTGATTCTTAAGTGGAGTATAAGTAATAAATATATAAAGTACTACATCCGTCTTTTTTTAGTTGCTATATTTGTTTTTTCGCATCTTCCAATACATAACTTACAATATTAATAACTTCTAAAGCTAATATCTCGATTCTCGAGTGGAGTATAAGTAATGATTATATAAAGTTTTACCTCTGTCTTTTTTTAGTTGCTATATTTGCTTTTTCGCATCTCCTAAGATACAACTTACAATATTAATATCTCGAGTTAGGTATAATAAAAAATTATAAATATTATATATTTGAAAAATATACATTGAGACGAATCAAATAAGATCTCATATGACTATGTTTTTCCTTATCTATTAAAAACAAAATTGAATCAAAGCTGTAACATGAATAGTATAAAATATCAATATGTAGCAAGAAAAAAAAAACCGAGAGAGTATATAAATTGAAACAAATAAAAGAAGATTACATATACATAAAGCTAGCATAAATTGTTCCAAAAGTTAATAACTTACCATTAAATCCGAAGAAGGCGTAGCTAGAAGAACCAACTTCTTGCTCGACTGTGAAATGGTAATCTAACGACATCTCTTGCATCCTCGTCATCAAGCATTCATCGGCATTCACTATACCAAATTATTTCTTGAAATTATAAACTATACAACTTTCCAGAGTTACTTATATAATGAAATATATACGGAGTAATAAACAACTATAAAATCAGTCATTCCATTTAGTTTTCCCGCCGTAATAATTCTTGTCAATATGAGAACTGTTAAATTGGGTAAAAAGTAGAGCTTGTTAAATTTAAATGAATTGAAAATTGACGGAATCGAATAAGTGAACAATATAGGTTATAATAATTGAAATGGATTAAATTAAATTGCATTAAATTGAAATTAACTGCATTCAACTAAACTGAAAAACTGAATTTAATTGAAATAAATAGAATTAATATTATTTAATGAAAACTAGTGTATCAAAAATTGTTATGGAACATAACATACCCCAAAGTTGAATATTTGACCTAAATTTTAGTGTGAATTATATTTTCCACCCAAATTTTAGTGAAAAAAAGTATTCACCTCCTCTCAAATTTAAGTCAAATTTTATTTCTTTAAATTGAATAAAAATAATAAATAATATTAAAATATTAAATGAATTGAATTGTTTTTACTGTTCAATTAAAGGGGTACAATCTGAAATCAACTGAACTTTACTGGTTTTCAAATTAATTGAAATGAACTGAAATCACCAAACTAACTAAATTGAAATTAACTGAAATTAATTGAAATTAATTGAACCGTAACAAACCGAAATGTTTGGATATAAGAGTAACTTTAAGCCGAATTGAGAGTGTTGTCTATGACTATTGACATTTTTCACCCAAAAAATACTTTGAATATTGCTTAAAATTTTATATGTAAGGCTAAATATATTTATATAGAATCTTGTTAAACATATCTCAACTTTACTTTAAACATCAATGTTATACAATTTTAATATTTTATGGATGGATGGAGTAATCATTTGTCATACAAAAAACAGTTTTTTTAAAAAATTTTATTTTGTTTTTAAATGGCCAGAAAAAATAAGTTAAAATAAGCTCAAATTAGACAAAATAAATTGAGATAAGTTAATACAACAAAATATTACTCGTAGTTAATTAAGGTGTATGAACGTAAGGTAATTGATTACCGACGAAGTATCAGTAGTAAACTACTAAAGCTCTAAAGTAAGCAAGTAAAAAGGCGTATAAACATGACAGTGGAATAGGCGGACCACCTTTAGGATTCACAAAATGCATGCCTCGCATCACAACCACAAATAAAAGAAGCAATTCAGAAAAAAGAGAAAGTCATTAAAGATCACCTAATTTTTAACAAAATTGAAAAAATAAAAACAAAATTTAGCACCGACACTCTCACAAATTCTCAATTCATCCATGCATTGTCACATCAAAGTTTAACCCAACTTAATAATTATTATTAGCTATGCCATCATTACTAAAGTTGGTTGGTAGAATGTATTAATCATTAATCATCTCTTCAAAGAATACACTAATAACTCAGATACTAAAGTAGATTGTATGCGCATATAATATGATAATCATGGGGTTAACCAATGTATCTCACTAATCATTTATGCCAATCAAGCAATGATCATATACGAAGAGTAAGGTATGTGTATGTTATAAGCTGGGATTTTATTTCTAGTTTCTAGTGAATAGTGGGATTTTTATATTTTGATCAAATAAAACCTTAATCATCACCAAACTATTTTTGTTATATGACTAATATACAACCCTACATTTCCTTGTTATTACTAGAAAATGCTATTCATATACTCCTTTAGTACTTAACTAATACTGCCCTAGCACATGGGCACGCACAACCCCAAAGTTGTTGTTTACAAACGCATACACAGCAAGGCAAAGTGATCAAAGTAATCACCATTTATTAGTATGACATCGTATATGATGATCACGTTGTTAATAGACATAATAATTTATATAACAACAGTACGCATTAATTAATTAATGCTTGGTAATTGTTAATATGGATAAAACATAAAAATCATACCGAATTTCCAACGAGCTTGAACAAGAGCAATTTGGTGATTTTGTACAAGAAAAGGGATGGTGCGCCAAAGGAAGTCAGGTTCAGGTTGAAAATCAGCATCGAAGATAGCAACAAAATCACACTCATTAACATAATTGTGCTTCATTCCTTCCTTAAGAGCTCCTGCTTTGTACCCATTTCTGTTGTCTCTTATCTCATATTTTATGTTTATTCCTTTTCCTGCCCATCTTTGGCACTCCATTTCTACTAGATTCTGTCATTTTATAACCATCATTCAATAGTTTATTGCATCGGGGCCGGAGTCGAATCATAAGAGTAATGATTTAAAAAGTAATGATTCAAAAGAGATTCAATCAGATATCATAGTCTAAAACTTTAACCAATTACGGTGCAAAAAAAAAAAAAATAGCTAATCTATATTAGACCTTAGTAATAGGGTCTGTTGAATCGTCTAACACTTGAATTATGATGCGATCCGACGGCCATGAGAGTCCGCATGCTGCTCCAATGGATAATTGGTATACCTATAGTACCAAAAAATGTACACGTCAAAAAATGTACAATGATTTAGAAAATTAAGTAGAGTGACAGAGATAGTGTGTAGTAAGAATGTAGATCAACTGATGACACATTAACAAAATCAAACAAAAACGTAATAGTAGTAAAACATAAAGACTAACCTCTTTTTCATTATACATGGGAATTTGAACAAGAACCATAGGGTAAGTAGAGTTGCCAATCTCCAAATCATCTTTTAACGGTTCCCAATTATACTTTTTCTCAGGCTTACGCCCAAAAATCTTGATCAAGAGTATAACAACTCCCATATAAACACGCTCAATGAACAACATTAGTGACATACCCAAACAAATTGTCACTAATATTTTAAGCAAAGGAACAAAAATGGGTGATTTAGTTTGCTCCCAAATTAACCCAATTTGGGTAGTAACATCATCAACGTTTACATTATTTCCACCTTGAAATGGAAGCCTATCCATTGATTAATTTAGGAGCACTACAAAATCAATTCAAGAAATAGGGTCTATTTGTACAAGTGAAGGGGAAAAAAAAACAAACAAAAACAATTTCAATTTTTCCACATGTAGAATGTTACAAGTAAACATATATATAATATATACTTTTTTGATGTTTTACGTACATACTACTTTGCGAAATGAGCACGTATATAAAATTTCGGGGTAGTGTATTTTTCGTTATGGCTTGAGAATTAAGATTTTTAGTGGGAAAAAAAAAATGGAGTGAGTGTCAGAAGAAACAAAGCAATTTGAGTGTTTATGATTATGGTATGTGCTCTAGATCGATAAAAAATACGCCAACAGAAATGCAAGAAATGTTGAAGGGGTATTTATTTTTTATTTTATTTTTTTTTCGGGTGGGGAAACAAAGAGAAAGAGTAGAAACAATGAATGCTGTTACTTACTCTTTGGTGAGTGTTTAAGTCCTACTTGTGAAGATTGAAGCCACAAATTTATAGTGCCCATGCACGTGATCAACAGAGAACTGCGCTCCGTTGATATTATTGTTGAATAGAGAATACTCCGTATAATTTATAAGGACATAGCAATACAAGAAAAGCATTCTATGAGGGCAACGAAAATTGCCCTCTTAGATCTAAATTTTGCCCTCTTAGGCTAGGAGGGCAAAAAAAATTTTGCCCTTATTTTGCCTTGGTAGCCTCGTTGTATTAGGCTTATGGGGCAAAAACATTTTTTTTGCCCTCTTTGCTTTGAACAATAAGGGCAATTTTTTTTTTTACCCTCTTTGCTATAATCCAAGCAAGGCAAAACAAGTTTGCCCTCTTTGATCATTAACTAAGGCAAACATTTTTGCCCTCTTTGATCATCAACTAAGGCAAACATTTTTGCCCTCTTTGATCATCATCAAAGGCAAACAAATTTGCCCTCTTTGATCATCAACTAAGGCAAACATTTTTGCCCTCTTTGATCATCATCAAAGGCAAACAAATTTGCCCTCTTTGATCATCAACTAAGGCAAACATTTTTGCCCTCTTTGATCATCATCAAAGGCAAACAAATTTGCCCTCTTTGATCATCAACTAAGGCAAACATTTTTGCCCTCTTTGATCATCATCAAAGGCAAACAAATTTGCCCTCTTTGATCATCAACTAAGGCAAACATTTTTGCCCTCTTTGATCATCATCAAAGGCAAACAAATTTGCCCTCTTTGATCATCAACTAAGGCAAACATTTTTGCCCTCTTTGATCATCATCAAAGGCAAACAAATTTGCCCTCTTTGATCATCAACTAAGGCAAACATTTTTGCCCTCTTTGATCATCATCAAAGGCAAACAAATTTGCCCTCTTTGATCATCAACTAAGGCAAACATTTTTGCCCTCTTTGATCATCATCAAAGGCAAACAAATTTGCCCTCTTTGATCATCAACTAAGGCAAACATTTTTGCCCTCTTTGATCATCATCAAAGGCAAACAAATTTGCCCTCTTTGATCATCAACTAAGGCAAACATTTTTGCCCTCTTTGATCTTCAACAAAGGCAAAAACATTTGCCCTCTTAGCTAAAACAACTTGTTCTTGGCAACTTTGGTTTGAAACAACTCTTGCAATAAGCTTGCTGTACTGTCAAACCAAACTGTGAACAACATAAGATCAGGTTGCCAAGACTAATCTGATAGCATTGCCTTTCTTTGCCATTGCCTCACATAGGCACAACATCATCATACCTAAATAAAATAGACCAGGATAACTACCTATTCTATTATGATACATGCATAAGAACTGATGTTTCTATGAGTTTCAAACATCAATATATGAGTAATTTTGGATCACACAATACAAGAGCTGTAACTATTCATATCTAGACATCTATTCATTAATTCCAATGCAAACAGTAGCAGCATCTTTGTGTTTTGATCCACTGATGCAGTAGAACATAGCCAATACTTAAGATGCAAGTTCTTAAACCTCCCTGTAAATTTGCTTCCTGTCTATAGTTTTTACCTCTGATCTCTCAGATTTTATTTACAGCATACCATCCTATAGTTAGCACTCTGCAGTATAATATCAGTATATCCCATCTTTAGCAAGGCGTTCCTCCACCTTGTTCATGGCTCTCTTTGCCATCACAGGTCTCCCAGTCTTGATGCATGTAGCTATCAGCAACCACAGCAGAACTGTAATAGTTCAGCACATCTGATTAATATATGAAATAGAAATATGCCTCACTGAAAATTGCTTTTATAGTATGTTAACTTCATATCACATAATCTTAATATACACAAGATGACACATTCAACAGATACATACTTTATATATATTGCCAGCAAGTTAGCAGATTGTTAGTATAAAGAATGCATGATAAAATTTTAACTTTATTAATTTACTGCAGATTAATTTGTCACTAAACCAGTCTTGACAGTCTAGGAAAGAGACAAAATCAGGGAGTTCCAATTGCCACTAAACCATTGCAAATAAATTCTGCTCCCTTAAGTGCTTATCTTCGTATTCATGTGCCATTAACTCATAAGTTATAACCCTTAAATTAAAGATGATTATATCAATGTCAATTGCTTAGGAAAAAATAACAACAGAAGCAAGAACACACTAGAACAAAAATAAATAGCAACGCAGAATTATAGAAGATATACCTCTTCAAATTCCAAGTGACTGCATAATGAGCTCGAGCTTCTTCTCTGTTTCATCTTGCCTTTTTAAAGCTTCCAGCTCCTTTCTTTTAGCTTCTTCCTCCTTTTTCTGAGCTTCCAGCTCCTTTCTCTGACTTTCAGCTTTTAAAAACTCCAATTCAGCTCGCATAGCACAATTATCACCTCGGAGTTGTTGGATCTCAGCTTCTA
>PYUH01004000.1:1050488-1112988 GCA_016808085.1 Suaeda aralocaspica | reverse complement strand
GTGAAGCTTCTCAGGAACTTCATCTTCGCCACAATCCCTAGTATGAGGTTCATTTATAGCCTGACGCACCAATGAAGCTATGTCATTGGACACAAGGGGATCTTCATTTGGAAATTCAATTCCCTCCTCCTCAGAGATCTCATGATCTGTAACTTCAAAATTTTGTTGTTCACCATGAAAAATCCATGGATCATAATCGGGATCTATTCCCACTCGAAAAAGATGAGCCCTCATATTCTCTCTATCTTGATCAAAATAGTTTCGACAATGCAAGCAAGGACACCTTAATTTTGCCCCGGAATTAGGATTTGTATCCTTGAATGCAAAGTCCAAAAAAGCTTTAACACCATTCCTATAAGCTAATTGTGTTCTTCCACTAAAACCCTGAGCATGCATCCAACTCCTATCATCCATGGTATTTTCAACACTAACCTGTAATAACTTTAACTCCTAAATTCATCGATTAAATTCATCAAAGTTATAGCAAAAATCAATGAAAATGCACAAAATCAAGCATAAATTCTTCCTACAAACATTGAATACTAACGTCTAACAACTTTCTAATCATCAAATTAAAATCAACAGAATTAACATGCAAAATCAGAGCATTTAAGCCATCGATCTAACATAAAAACATCAAATTAAACGCAAAAAACACAAACACAAAAATCGAAACAAATTAATCAACGAACAAAACGAAAACAACTTCAAATCTAAATTTAACAACAACAAAAAATAAAATAAATAAACAACGAAGAAGAAGAGATTGATTCGCAAATTTATTCTTAAGTATAAGTGACTCTAATTCCTGCTATGAATCCTCATTTATGATATGTTGATTTTGTTCCATATTTGCAACTACATATGACTATTATTACAACAAACAACAACATTTTCAAATCCATTGTCCAACATACATTTTCAAATCCATTGTCCAACAACATATTAGCTAGTTGCTATTAGCTTGTGAGAAATAGATGAATAGAAACTTCAAATCCATTGTCCAACATACATTGAATATGTTAATACAAGGAATATGTTAATACATATTCATGATATCGAACATATTTCAGTCTCAACTATCCAGAATTCACAACATATCAACATATTCAATTCTCAAATCAACATAAACAATCAATTGATTCGCAAATATAAAGGAGGTTGAAGAAATTGATTTGAAATAAATCCGAAGAAATCAAAAATTCGCGAATTCAAAGCTTAAAACTAACGTATTTGCAAACAAACTGATGAATTCAAACAAACAAACACTCGCAAAAACTGAAAATTCAAACAAACAAACAAACTCGCAAATTCAAAACCTAAAAACTAACGAATTTGCAAAATCAAGCCAAAAAACTGAAGAATTAGCAAAATTCAATCAAACTAAAACAACTACTAATCTCAAACATTGCATGCAACTACTAATGTTTCGCAAAGGAATTCAACGAACAATCAAAAAATAAAAAAAGAGGAAATAAAAAAGGCGAATGATTCGTTTAACTTCAGCTTCGCAAATTCGATCGATTTCGTTAAACTCAAATTCAGCTGAAATTATAAAATTTTAAACTCAAATTCGATTGATTTTAAGAAATTAAACTGAAATTATAAAAATCATACAAGATTTTGGCGAGAATTCGATCGATTGAACGACGAAGTAGCTTCGCAAATTCGCAATTTGAGAGGAAGTAGCTTCGCAAATTCGATTTTGAGAAGAAGAATTTTGATTTTGATGGAAGAAGAAATTTGATTTTGATGGAATTTTGTTTGTTTGATTTTGATGGGATTTTGAGAAGTAGCTTCGCAAATTTTGTTTGCTTGTTTGTTTTCTTTTTTTTTTCTTGTTTTTTTCCCTTATTTTTTATTTTTTTTATTTTTTTATTTTTTTAATGTTTACAAAGAGGGCAAAATTATTTGAATTGCCCTTTACTCAACATTAAAGAGGGTAAAGTTTGTTAAATTGCCCTCTTATTTAATATGAAAGAGGGCAAATTTTATTTAATGTCCTTTTATTAAGTTTCAATAAATTAAAAGAGGGCAAATTTGTTGAATTGTCCTTTTAACTATTTTCAAAAATATCAAAATTTTATAATTGCCCTATTAGCAAACAATAAGGGGGGCAATTGTTTAATTTTTGTCTTCTTACTTCTCATTTGATTAAAAGAGGGCAATATAGTATTGTTGCCCTATTAGTTACTTTTAAATGAGGCAAAATAAATATATTGCCTTTTTTATTAATATCAAGGAGGGCAAAAAAAAAATTGCCATTCTTGATATTATCAATTAAGGCAATACAAAAATTGCCCTCGTTGTTCATATAATATTGCCCTCGTTAAACATATTTCTTGTAGTGTAATATAATGATATTTTAAAGAAGATTGTTGTCATTAGGGCATGTTTATGCCTAAAACTAATTAAGAATTACGACATCAAATTTCCACTAGCTTTAACCCTTAAAGATCCATACAAACTTTTTTTTGTTTTTAACCCCAAATCTCATAACTCATTTAAGACTTAGTCATTAAAAAATTTTTTGGAAGATGATGTGGCAAATTTCTATTCGTCAACAAAAAAAAATTGACCCAATTAAGATTCTTGAGGTGAGTTTTGATTTTCAAAACTTAAGTCAAGACTCCGCCTAATTTGATTTAAAAAGTATTTGTTCGTGTTTTTAGTTACAATATTTCAAAAGTTATACTATTTATATTTTAAGTTTTGATTTATTTCTATAATCAATGTATAAAAAGGAATATAATCAATATGGATCTCGTTTGAGTCGTCTTGATTTGCACTTTATTATATATAATTTATACAAATATATAATTAGAGTTATAAATTGTTAAAAATGTACATTGATACGTGTGAAAAGTGAAACGTTACAACTAAAAAATACGAAGGGAGTAGAATCTTAGCCTATTACTACACGAGTCTTGAAAAAATAAACTCTACTCAAAACCTATCTAATGAAGACTACACATAAACATGCCCTTAGTTAATAGAATGACTAAAAATCTAATTTTGAAGAACCACATCAAGGAAAGTAATATTTGGGGCCTACTAGGTGGTTGCTTGTCAAGAATTGGTGACTTGTTTTCACTAGTGGAAAAACATCCTATTAGTATTGTGGGTTTGAGCCTATTAGTATCATTTTTGGTTGGTTACAAATAGAGCAGTTACTAATAGCTGAGCTATTAGTATCGTTTTTCTAATAGCTCACGATACTAATAGCTCAAATTTTAGTATCCTTTTTTGAACCCATGATACTAATAGAGCGGCTCAGCTATTAGTATCGTTTTTATGAACCCACGATACTAATAGTTGCTGTATCAGTATCCTTTTTTTAAACAAATGATACTAATATTAAAAAATATATATTTTAGTATCGTTTTCAAGGAAAAAAAATACTAATAGTGAATTTTTTATTACAAAAAAAATTGCTTTTAATAATAACACTAACACTAAATTAAAATAACAGTAACATTAATTATATTAAATTATTACAATAAAAAATAAAATAATACAAAATATTTCAATTTGAAACTAATTCAACTACATATACGTAAAATGATCAATGTCCTTATTATAATAGTTCACTATTTTACTATAAAAAATGTTAAAAAATCAAAACCAACACAATATGAGCATCTAATAACACCAAGACCAACAAGAGCAGCTCCAAAACAACACCACCAACACACACTGCCTCCAAAACAATAATACCCCATATTTTCACTTATTTTAAGGAGTTATTTTCGTATTTTATACGTATGTTTTCATGTTTTTATTGAGAAATCATGTTCAATAAGAATATTAAACAAAGGAAATTTAAATAAATTTTAATTAAAATAATTATTTTTTGTCTATAAATCATATTTTATGTTTTATTAAATATTTTGAAAAGTTTCTAAGAATAGAATTTTGAGAGTTTCCTAAATTGTTTTAAAACAAGGGCATACAAGTAATTTCAAGCATTAAGGGTATTTATGGAATTGCGCCAAATCCTACTTTGGGGGCCATAAATACCCCTTAAAACCCCAATTTTCAGATTTATTTTGCAACTTGGTGATTTAGGATTCCAAAAATTTAGAGAGATAAAGAGAGAAAAAAAGAAAAGAAAAATTCGAACAAAAAAAAGAGTTCGGATTTTTCCGAAGAAAAAAAAAATCGTTGCTTTTTGCCGGAGCCCCTCCGCCTGCTGCCGACCACCACTGTGCGCCACCCTCTTCTTCCCCTTTGGTATACCTTCGAAACTTGTGTAAATTTTTTTTCTTCTTTTCTTTTTGATTCAATCTTGCAAATTCATGTTTAAATTTATGATTAATCATGTTTTTATAG
Source organism: Suaeda aralocaspica (assembly GCA_016808085.1). NCBI lineage: Eukaryota > Viridiplantae > Streptophyta > Magnoliopsida > Caryophyllales > Amaranthaceae > Suaeda > Suaeda aralocaspica. Next base: position 1,108,656 of record PYUH01004000.1, on the reverse strand, counting down.
TTTCAATCATGTTTTTTATGAAGTTATTATTATTTTTTAAAGCATGAATATATTTGTTGTTCATGGAATTTTAAATCAGGGGAGACCATGGGGGATTTTCGAAGCTACTCGCTTTTATAAAATAATGAAATTCTTGATTTAATGGTTTTTAATGATTTAAACTTCAATATTATGATCGTGAATTATTGTGGGGTGAATTTATGATGATTTTATGAAGTTTAGATTGATTTTTAAAGGCTTTAAACATAAATAATATTGCTGTCCAAATTTTGTAATCATGAAAATCAATAGAATAAATATTATGAACATGTTTTGTTTTATGTTAAGTTATTCGAAAGCATAGCTTTGTTTTATAATGCTGTTGGTGGATTGTAAAAGAGTTTGTTGATGAATTCATGATATTTTTATGAGTTTTAGATGAATAAATAAAGCTGCAAATTTTTATTAACACATATTTATGCCCAATAAAATAGTAACATGTAATATAGTAAGTTATAATTATTTTTAATGCATCTAAGTGTTGTATATTGATCTTAGGACATGGCTATGGTGTTTTATGATCAAAATATGATATTTAGAAAGGTTTAAGAGTGTGCTCAAGGAAGTTTACAAAGCTGCCATTTTTGGAAAATTACTGAAAACCAAGTGTTTTGCAATAGAAAAATTAAAGTAAAGTATGGAATTGAATAGAGACCATATAAAGAATGTTTTAGACAAGTTTTTAATGTAGAAAGTTAGTTTAGAGTTGTTGTAGAACTTAGTCAACAAGGTTTTAATTTAGTTTCGGTTTTCTCTATGTAGGAAACTTCGTTTTAGTCGACTTTTAGAAGTTGTGGCGGGTCACCACTACAACACAAGGTATGTAACTACTAAAGACAAACATAGAAATTAGAATTCATGCTTGGTTGATCTTCTCTGGTGCTTGATTGGATTGTGAAATTGACATGCATGATATTATATTATTTTGACGTTCCTGTTATAAACTAGGGTTTTAGTAGAGAGTGTTTGTGGGGAGGAGAATTGATATGTTTTCTTATTCAGTACCAAATATATATACAAGCTTAAACTAGGGTTTCCTGTAGAATAAACCCTAGTATCCAGAACATTCTAGATCATACCTAAGGGGTATAATGGACATCCATAAAATAATAATATTTTATAACACTCCCCCTTGGATGTCCATTATAAAGCAAATATACATCATTTTATAATGCGCATGTGCAATGCTGCCTCATTAAAAACCTTAACAGGAAAACCCAGTGGGAAAAACCATAGCTAAGGGAAAAAGAGTACAGCGCGCATTGACTCCCCCTCATGATATCATCCGTTGAGATCCTTGAGATGACGCAACCCGATTTGATGAACTAATTTCTTGAATGTAGCAGTAGGAAGCGCCTTGGTAAATAGATCTGCTAAATTTTCACTTGAACGAATCTGTTGGACACTAATCTCACCATTCTTCTGAAGGTCATGGGTGAAGAAAAACTTTGGCGAAATATGCTTCGTCCTGTCACCTTTAATGTACCCTTCCTTGAGTTGTGCAATACAGGCTGCATTGTCTTCATATAATGTAGTCGGAGCTTGTTTTCCACATAAACGACCACAATCTTCTTGTATGTGCTGAATTAGAGACCTTAGCCATACACATTCTCGACTAGCCTCATGAATTGCTAAAATTTCTGCATGATTAGAAGAAGTAGCAGCAATGGTTTGTTTCATGGAACGCCAAGAGATTGCGGTACCACCATATGTAAATACATATCCAGTTTGTGATCGAGCAACATGAGGATCTGATAAATACCCTGCATCTGCAAAACCAACTAATTCTTCTTTGGAGGTGTTAGAAAAGAACAAACCTTTATCTTTCGTACCTTGTAGATAGCGAAATATATGCTTAACCCCATTCCAATGCCTTCGGGTAGGACATGAGCTAAACCTTGCTAATAGATTGATAGAGAATGATATGTCGGGTCTTGTGTGACTAGCAAGGTACATCAATGCTCCTATTGCACTTAGATATGGTACTTCAGGACCAAGAATCTCTTCATCATTTTCCCGAGGGCGAAAAGGATCTTTATCAACATCTAGTGATCTTACAACCATTGGGCTAGTTAACGGATGTGCTTTATCCATATAAAATCTTCTGAGCACCTTCTCTGTGTATGTAGTTTGATGCACAAGGATTCCTTCTTTTAGGTGCTCAATTTGTAGCCCTAAACAAAATTTTGTCTTACCAAGATCTTTCATTTCAAACTCTTTTTTCAAGTATTCCACTGTTATTGGAATCTCTTCTGGAGTTCCAATGATATTCAAATCATCAACATAGACAGCAATAATCACAAAACCTGACCCGAATTTCTTTATGAAAATACAAGGGCTAATAGGGTCATTTCTATAATCTTCTTTCAACAAATATTCACTAAGGCGATTGTACCACATACGCCCTGATTGTTTCAATCCATAAAGGGATCTATTTAACTTAATACAATGTTGTTCTCGAGAACGCGAACCAGTTGCTTCAGGCAACTTGAAACCTTCCGGGAGTTTCATGTATATATCACTATCAAGTGGGCCGTATAAGTAAGCTGTTACAACATCCATTAGTCGTAAATCAAGTCCATGTCTTACTGCCAGACTAATTAAGAATCTGAAAGTAGTTGCATCCACCACAGGAGAATATGTCTCCTCAAAATCAATACCAGGTCTTTGTGAGAATCCTTGTGCAACTAAACGTGCTTTGTGTCTCACAATTTCACCCTTTTCATTTCTTTTCCGCACAAAGACCCATTTATATCCCACTGGTTTTACACCTTCGGGTATACGAACTACTGGCCCAAATACTTCTCTCTTTGCAAGTGATTTCAATTCTGCATCAATTGCTTCTTTCCATTTTGGCCAATCATCTCTTTTCCTACATTCTTCAATGGACTTAGGCTCATGATCCTCTTTTTCATTCATAACATCAAGTGCTACATTATATGCAAACACATCATCGACGTCGATTTCATTTCGGTTCCAAGTTATTCTAGACATGACATAATCTGTTGAGATCTCTTCATTTTCAGGTACCTGAGGTTCTTCTAGAACACTATCATTTGTCATGTCTATGGTCTCTTCTGGAGATCCTTCATTTATTGCTTCCTCAATCTGGCCATTACTTATCATTGCTCCTTTTCTTTTCCGAGGATTCTTATCTTTGGAACCTACTGGTCTACCACGCTTCAGGCGTGCCTTAGACTCATGAGATTGTCCTTCAGGGACATCAATCTTGATAGGAGCATTTACAGCTGGTATATGTGACTTAGTTACTCTATTTAGGTCAGTAAATGCGTCTGGCAATTGATTTGCTAAGCTTTGTAAATTAATTATCTTTTGGACTTCCAATTCACATTGTTTAGTGCGAGGATCAAGGTGGTTTAATGATGATTCATTCCAACTAATTTCACTTTCCAGCTGCTTGTTCTCTCCCCCTAATGCTGGGAAAACCAACTCGTTAAAGTGACAATCTGCAAAACGAGCAGTAAATAGATCACCTGTTAATGGCTCTAGGTATCTAATTATTGATGGGGATTCAAACCCGACATATATGCCCAGCCTCCTTTGAGGACCCATCTTAGAGCGTTGTGGTGGAGCAATTGGAACATACACAGCACATCCGAAAATTCTTAGATGGGAAATATCTGGTTCCTGACCACAAACCAATTGTGATGGGGAGAATTTATGTTTACTGGTTGGCCTGATGCGAATTAGTGCTGCAGCATGTAAAATAGCATGTCCCCAAGTAGAAATCGGTAGATCCGACTTCATAAGTAATGGTCTAGCAATCAACTGAAGACGTTTAATTAGTGATTCTGCAAGACCATTTTGTGTATGAACATGTGCTACAGGATGTTCAACATTTATTCCAATAGCCATACAATAATCATTAAAAGCCTTTGAAGTAAATTCACCAGCATTATCCAGACGTATATTCTTAATAGGAAAATCTGGAAATTGTGCTCGTAATCTTATCAATTGAGCAAGTAACCTCGCAAACGCCAGGTTGCGGGTTGATAGTAAGGACACATGTGACCATCTAGTCGATGCATCGATTAAAACCATAAAATATCTAAATGGTCCACATGGTGGATGTATTGGTCCACATATGTCTCCTTGTATACGTTCAAGGAAAGAAATAGATTCATAATTTATTTTCGCTGGTGATGGCCGAATGATCAACTTACCTTGGGAGCAAGCAGCACAAGAATAATCATTTTGAAGAATCTGCTGGCTCTTCAAAGAATGTCCATGTGAATTTTCAATTATTTTTCGCATCATTGATGAACCGGGATGGCCTAACCGGTCATGCCAAACTATAAAGCTATCTGTAAACTTCTGGTTTACAATAGCATATGTCTCAATAACATTAATCTTTGTGTAGTACAAGCCAGTGGAGAGTGCAGATAATCTCTCCAAAACCTGCTTAGTGCCTTGGGTTATACTCGTAATTTGAAGGAATTCATTATTTCCTTCACTTATTGTCTCAATATGGTATCCGTTTTGACGGATATCTTTAAAACTCAATAAATTTCTTTGAGACTTAGGGGAGTACAAAGCATCAACAATTTCGAATTTTGTTCCCATAGGCATCAATATAGTTGCTCTTCCGGAGCCTTCAATAATGTTTGCACTACCGGATATAGTATTCACACTTATATTATTCATCATCAATTGAGAAAAATATCTCTTATTTTTAAGTATTGTATGAGTAGTTGCACTATCAGCTAGACATATTTCTTCACCATTTATTGTTAATTGAGCTTGGAGAGCATTCATGTTCTTCAAATAAAATAATAGAAAGTAAATAACATATCCTAAAATATCCAAATATTCAAAGTAACTAAAATAAGATTAAAGTAACAAAGTCTTAAAGCACAAAACAAACTATTAAACTATCAAGTTCATGCATAAAATAACAAAGCCAAAGTAAATAACATAAATTATTCTAACTAAATTGTGAATGTAAACTACTAAATCTTTATTTGCTAATAGACATAATTATTTTTGACTTAATTATTCCCTTCAGGGGTGGTGAAGAAATCTGCAACCTCCAGGTGAGTTGTATCACCATTATCAAAATCACCTTCGCCATCTTCGTATACCAAGTTAGTCTCCACTTTCTTTCCTTTCTTTTTCAGAGACTGCTGATAAAGGTCAACAAGATGCTTTGGTGTACGACATATACGAGACCAGTGGCCCTTTCCTCCACAACGGTAGCACATAGTCTCACTTTTAGCCTTCTCATGCTTTTTACTACCATCCTCATTATCCCACTTCCGGTGAGAATATGAGTTTTTGAAATGACCACCTCTACCTCTATAATATCCACGACCTCTTCTGCGGCCATGACTTCCACCACGACCTCGACCACTGCTGCTGGCAGGGCCTCTATTGTTAATTCGTATCCCATTGTGGGATGCAGCATTCACTTCAGGGAATGCAGTAGAGCCAGTTGGCCGTGATTCATGAATTTTCAATAAAAGCTCATCATTTTGTTCAGCCACAAGAAGACAAGATATCAATTCAGAATATTTTTAAAGCCCTTTTCACGATATTGTTTACTCAATAAGAGATTATCCTTGTGAAAAGTGGTATATGTCTTTTCCAACATATCCTCATCAGTTATTTTTTCTCCACATAATTTCAGTTTAGAAGTGATTCTAAACATGGCTGAGTTATACTCACTTACTGATTTAAAATCTTGTAATCTTAAATTAAGCCATTCATAACGAGCTTGAGGGAGGATAACATTATTCTGATGGTCGTACCTTTCCTTTAAATCAAAAAATCAAAATTAATTGATATTCGTACAAAACCCTAAAAATGTAAAGTAGAGAAACCCATACTTTAGAAAAACTATATATAGAAGCCTAACACAAGCAACAAAAACAAAAATTAAGAGAGCGTATAAACTGCTGCAACATACTTGAAGCGAAAAGTGCAATTGATCAACTAAATATCATGCAAAGATCTAAAAACAGTTCATCTTTATTGAATTGATCAACTATTTAGCTAAAATCTAACACGATTCTCCCACATCAACGACTACTTAACTCTGTGAATCAACCTGCTAATTACAATGGACAAAGCTATAAAACATAAATAAGCAAACATTGAATTACCAATAACAAATTAGCAGAACACTAACTACAACAATTAATTACAATCAAATTACTCAGGTTCATGATTATGCATGTCCTAATGCTCACTCATCTAAAGTGCAATCAGGTATACTCAATCTAGGGAATCAATTTAGCCCATATAAAACAACAAGGAAGGGTCGCAAAGTAAACCCACCAGTGCATCAATCGAATCATATAAAGAATCAATTCAGCAACATAGCTAACAAAAAACAATGGAAAAACTTATTCAAACCTTAGCAGCGACGAAATCTATGGAAATATTTGTCAGTAAACCTACATTTATGGACTATAGAAGAGAGCGGAAGAGGAGCGAGACATAAACGATGAAATTGATGTTTTAACGGGAAATCAAATTTTTCTCCTCCCCCTTCATTTAGGCCGTAACAAATGAAGTAAACATGAAACCGTAACAAATGGCTTTCAGCACATGAAGTAAACATGAAACCGTAACATGAAACCGTAAAAAAAAACATTGTTGTAGTCACCTAAGAAAGTAAATGTATCAATTACCAGAAAACATAACAGCCAACTAGGACGACTTTCAGCACTCTTCTTAGGCAGCAATCAGAAAATAAGACCACACAAAGAAATAGACGGATATACCGCACAGGGGTAGTAATTAAAGGAACCTTTCAAGTAAAGGTACAGATTAATTAATGATCCCCCAAGATTACCAAATTCAGAATAATATTGAGTAACCACATGCTTCTCCCTCAAACAGTGCCACCTCATCCAACTTATCATCTCTTGTAGCCTTCAGCCTGTACAACCTCTCAACAGTCAACACACTACCCTTCATCATTATGAGCTGACAGTATAGCAACCTCAATTTGTTACTGGGTGTTTGACTGGCCAATTAAGTACACACTAACACCATTGTAAGGATAGAGCAATGACGAACTGGAGGAAGGGATGGAAGAGAAAGGGAAAGGGAATGGGAGCGAAGAAGAGTGTTCCATATTCAAAAACCATACAAATCACATAAAAAAATCGAAAGAACTAGAAACCCTAGATCGCAATCAACTAATTCAAAAACCATACAAATCAAATCAAAAGAGGGCAAAATCAAAATATCAAAAAAAAAAAAAAAAATAAAAAATAAAAATGAAGGGGGAGTAATATTTGAAGTAAACATGAAACCGTAATGATTCAAAGCTGAACCTCTGCTTCCCCGTCGTTGCTCCGCCGGCGATTAAATGAATTGACAGGAAAAGGGTTGCAATCAGCTGTAATTGAATGAATGGATTGATGAAACACCCTAACCTTTTGGTGAGCAATATTTGTGAATAGATTGATTCGACCAAATAACTTCATTCAGAGTCTCGTGCTGATAACGTGTTATAAACTAGGGTTTTAGTAGAGAGTGTTTGTGGGGAGGAGAATTGATATGTTTTCTTATTCAGTACCAAATATATATACAAGCTTAAACTAGGGTTTCCTGTAGAATAAACCCTAGTATCCAGAACATTCTAGATCATACCTAAGGGGTATAATGGACATCCATAAAATAATAATATTTTATAACAGTTCCATATTTTAGCAATATAAATTCTTCAAGATTAAATTGGATTGTTATGATCAGTTTAAAATTGGCCAATAGCTTGTTGAAGAAGAAAAGGAAGTTATTTAAGTTGGTTGGTGACTTAATCAACAAGAAAAGTAGTTTGTAAATTTTTATTCACACAATTAATAGAAAGTAATGAGCGAATATTTTTATACATGTTGCCACTCACAGTTTAATGTGTGTTCGAGGAGAAATTAAATAGTTAGCCACTCACAGTTAATGTGTGGTAAAAGAAGTTTAGTTTAATTAAAGGACACACATAAGATTATTTTTGGAATCACTTTAAATCGAACATAATTAATATGGATTTTGTGATGGTATGCATGCTTTTATGTGTTGATGTGTGTGAGTCATAACATTGTTAAACCTGTTAATCACGTAAAGTGTAAGAGGATTCATACCAAACTCTTGGAACGTATATGCCTTGAGTATGAACAATGGGGGGAGTCGTATGGGAGAGAGATCTATGACTTCTAATTAGAGTACAAGACGATGTACTCTTTTATATTTTTAATGCGCTGGAATTCCGTCACTCTATGTGACATAGCTAATACCCTCTTGGATTTGCTCCCAAGTTGATGCCCAATAGGGCAATTTTAAAGGAAAGGAAACCTGTTATTTGCGAAACCCAACGTTTAAATACAATAATTAAATTGTTTATGCTGAGTCTATGCATAGGTGAAGAGTTGTCAACGGTATGATGTATGTATATCTTTATTTTTTATTTTATCTTAGTTTTGTTGCATAATCTTTAGTAGTTATGTACTCAGCTTTGCTGACTGTTTGTTTTGTGTGCATGGTTTTTTCTTAGACTTGGCCCTACGATGACCCACTTGTTGGCGAGTAGTTGTCTAGAATAAGAAAAGCTACAGGTACAAGTGGGCATAAGCCATTCATGCTGGGCTGGAGTGAGAGTTCTTGCTGTGTAGTCTTCGTAGTTCTTAATTTTATTTGCTTATGGAGTCATCTAACTTATTTGGACGTTGTTTTATTTTCGAAGTTTAAGTTTTGGTTTTGAAGGGACATTAATATGGTTCCGAAGTGTAATAAAGTTTTAAGTTGATTTTCTTTTGGATGTTGATTTGATTTTAGTTTGAGATTATTTTGGAGGTTTAAGTTTATAAATTGGTTTTGGTTTTAAGACTTCCGCTGAGTACTTAGATAAATGCCTTAGCCGTTATCACGGTGGCGGTAATACTTTAGTTTTTCCTAGACAATTAGGAGTTTTACCAATTATATATCTTTAATATTTATAATATGTTTCCCGGAAAATCTAGAGAAGGAAGTTAGGAAATTCGAGGGTGTTACAAAAACAACATCACCGGCACGAGGACACGAGGGCAGCAACTAACAACAACAACACCTATCATTGATAAAGGAGTAGCAACTAACAACCACAGCAAACAAAAACAATACTAAGAAAACTAAAATAGTTAAAAAAAATGACATAAGACATAAAAACACTAGACTCATATAAAAGTTCTTAGAGATAGGCAGGGATAAACTACACAAGAACAAATTATACCAAGAGGAAAAAAAACTGACACCACTTCTCAATAGGAAGATCATGTTATGAACTCAATACCTTAGCATCCCTCCTGATAACGCAAGCATGTTTAGTGATAAAGAAGTGTTTTGTTTCCAAAACTTATACTACTTATTGCCGTTCATTTCAAAATTTAAAGTCCAAAACATGCTCTATGAAATAACTGAAAATAAAAGAAAACCAACAAACTTCATTCACCTATTCATTCAACATTAAGATGAGTGTGCACATACGTGAATTTGAGATGAATTGAGTGAGTGGACGAATGAGTGCAGGAGTGATATAGATTGAGTGTGAGAGAGAATGAATGCATTAGCTATATGATGACAACTCAACCTATACCCCACTCTTTTCCCTTGCCTGTGATCTATATCGCCAAGATCAAATCAGAAGTGATCAAGTATGACTGGATTAGAAGAGATCAATTATGACTTGACATTCTCCAAGTGAATTCGGCAAATTAACTCATGGAAGACAAAAATCAGTTCAAAACTAAAAAGCATAGATAAAATGAACATACAAATACTCATTAAAAACTAGTAACCTCAAGAAGTCATTCAGTGGATGTTCGCGGAACCCGCCGAGCCTCCAAAAATGGTTTACAGCAGTTGACACTGAAACCTACAAAAGACAGAAAGAGAGAGCCAATTGTTATTTAATAAAACACAAGCACTGTCCATCTTTCCAAAAAGCAAGAAATTAGTATAATGTATAGTATAATCTCATAACTTGTACCTTTGAGACATTTATTAGAAAAATGAAATATAATACGAAGTTGTTAATAAAAAGAAATACGGAGTACCAATTAATACTTTTCTACCAATAAGCAGTGTAGCTGCTAATCAGAATAATGCATGAAAAGTATAAAATTTACTAAAGCAAGGAGCAACAAAAAACAAGAAGCAAACCAACCAAACCCCTATAATTAAACCAAATTGAAACCCCGACAAACTTCGAAATTATGTTCAGAAATTAGAAACATAAAATCGAAAGGGGAAAAACCTGACTGTCTCAGAAGCATTGGTCTAATATCGAATTCCGAATTCATTATCAAGAATTGTCCTTGCATGCCTCCTGATAAAGCAAGCATGCTTAGTGATAAAGAAGTGTTTTGTTTTCAAAACTTATACTACTTATTGCCATTCATTTCAAATTTAAAAGTCCAAAAACTTGCTCTATGTAATAACTGAAAATAGCAAATAATCAACAAACTTTATTCACCCATTCATTCAACATTAAGATGAGTGTACACATAAGTGAATCAAAGGTGGATTGAGTGAGTGGGCGAATCAGTGCATGAGTGATATAGATTGAGTGTGAGAGAGAATGAATGCATTAGCTATATGATCACAACTCAACCTATAGCCCACTCTTTTCCCTCGCCTCTGACCAATATCGACAAGATGAAATCACAAGTGATCAGGTATGGCTGGATTAGAAAAGATCAATTATGACTTGATGTTTTCCAACCGAATTCGTCAAATTAACTCATAGAAGACAAAATTCAGTTCAAAACTAAAAAGCATAGATAAAATACCTTTTTTTTTTTTTTTTTTTTTTTTTTTTTTATATTTTATTCCATATATGTAGAATACATTTTTGTTAGCTTTGTCCTATATCATGGAGTGAATGGCTCTATTGTTTTTCGATCATTGGGCAGGAAAAAAAACCTACCCAAACTGAAAATTCAATGCAAACCATTAATAAGGAAAGCAAACAACAAAAAATGAACATACAAATATTCATTTAATAGAATTGTTAAATCTTAGCACAAGGCAATAAGCAGGATAAAATAAGACTCTGCAATATAATTATTCATTCACAAGTACACTAAAGCTCAATGGGTTTTGGCAAAGTAAAACTTCTCCTACCTACTATGCCAAATGAAAATCCAGGCTATCCATTTCTAAACCCGACATCTAAGAAAGATTACTAGATACAAGGTGAAAGTCACCGGCTAATTCTACATTCAATACAAGCTTAGTAAATCAGTATACTGCCGCGGAACAAGGTGTTGAAATTGGTAATTGCACAAGAAGATCATAAGGTCTTTGTTGAGTTCCTAGCTGTTGTTTTGAATGATGACAAAATACATTGAAGCATCATATTGTATGAAAGTTTTCGTTTGCATGTGCAGGTACTAAAGAAACAAATTAAATGGATGACAAGATGAAGCTTATGAAGCCAAGTCTTGAAGTTTGCATGAAGACCAAGCCTATAGAGTCTAACTCTTAAGTCTTACATGCAATGTAAGTGGTATGAAGGTTTATAGATGCACTATAAAGGTTGAGATTATAGAGATGAACTAATTATGGATGACAAGGAACTTAAGTTACTTGTCATACATAACTATAAGTAAACTTAGCTGACTGGAACAATCTGGGAACAATGTTGAACCAGTCCTCTCGAGTTTACTTGATACATCCGTATTTTAGGAAAGTTTCTTTCCGTGCAAAATTGTTTTCAAAAATTATACGGATGCTTGGATTGTTATGCAAGGTAGATATTCTTAAGCATGACAAGTATGTTATTTAATATTGTACTGATTTTATTTGATTTCAAATAAAATAAGTGAGAATATTTTCCCGGAATTATTTCCATAATTCTTAGGAAAATATTTTCTTACAAATATTACATAACATACTAGCCAAAGACTTATTTAAGGACATCTGCTAGCATACAACCAAAACACCTTTTTGCACGAAAAATTGAATAACACGAATTGCAAAAATTCTCTCTATGTCTTAACCTAGCATAAACCTCATCACCACATTAAGGTCTTAATATTCTCTCTTTTGTAAGCGTTTAGGCTAATTGTTATTGAGAGACACAATGTTGTAATTTGAGCATTCTATGAGTTCAGTTTGCTGGGGAAGTTGATCTGGGATCATCTTCATTAGAACCTTCATAGTTGAAGGTTGAGTCGAACTTCCATAGGTGGAAGTTGGGGAATCATATTGTACATAGGTGCATAATTGATTGAGTGTAATTCTTTTGTTATTCTGAGTTGATTAATAAAAGAGTGAGTGAGTGGAGGACGTAGACTTATTAGAAGTCGAACCTCGTTAAATCTTGGTTTTGTTTATTTTATTGCATAATTGTTTCCGTTGCCTGAGAACTGGTTCTAAACAGTTCTTATAATTAATCGAAAAAATTTACAACAACCTTAGCTTACAGCACTCAATTCACCCCTCTCGAGTGTCACTTGCACTTTCAATTGGTATCAGAGCCTAACTTCTTGAAAGGGTAACACCTAGAGAAAGAAGAAAAGATGAATAATCAAGAGATGATGAATGGAAATTTTGGATCAAGGCTACCCAAATTTAATGGAACAAACTATCCCTGGTGAAAGAATTGCATGCAAAACTTTGTCATTGGTACTGACTATGAGAGTTGGATGATAATAAAAAATGGACCAAAGAAGGTGGCTAGCAACACTGATGGAACAGAGTAAAAGGAGAGTGAATACACTAGCACAGATCTTAAGACACGCGAGAAGAACACCGAGGCTATGTCGCTTCTTCAACAAGGTATTGCTGATAATGAGTTAAGCCGTATTTTAGCATATTCTACTGCTAATGAAATATGGGAAACTCTGAAGTTAGCTTATGAAGGCACTAGTGAAGTCAGGAGATCTAAGGTTGATATGCTTATGTCTAAATATGAAACTTTTGATATGAGTCGAGATGAAAATATAAAAGATATGTATACTCGTTTTATGTCAATTATAATGAACTAAAATCTCTTGGAAAAAGCTTCACCAGTGAAGATTTGGTTAGGAAAGTTTTGAGATGCTTGACAGGTAAATTGCTGCCTTAGGTAACTTCAATCCAAGAAGCCAAGGATCTATCCACTTTGACTGTAGAACAACTTATTGGGTCATTAATGACTCATGAGATGTTAGTAAGCACAAAGGAGGAAGGCACAACCAAAAGACGAGGTCTGGCCTTGAAGGGAGAAGAAAATGAAGAAGATCTGGATGAGATAGGTCTCATGGCAATAAGGTTTGAAAGAAGCCTCAGATCTCAATATAAGCGAGAATCCTGGAAGAAAAAAGGCAACACGAAGCAGACTAGTACCAGCACTGGTTGCTTCAAATGTGGTGAAACTGGACATATGATCAAGGATTATTGTCCGGCATGGAAAATTGACGAAGGAGGACCAGTGGAGAAAAAGATGACAAAGAGAGCCATGCTTGCTGCCTGGGGAGATTCTGACTCAGGTGGGGAAAGTGAGGAGGATGAAGCTCTAGTTTGTGTGACAACACTGATTGGAGAAGTAGACCAGAGGCAGATCAGTTCAGGAAAGAAGGGACACATGTGTCTCATGGCTAGAAGTAGCTCTTCTGATGAAGAACAGGTAACTATTTCTGATATACAAGAAAAAATGAGATATAGTGATAGAGATGAGTTACTAAATTTTATAGATGCTGCTATTGAACAAAATATTAAAGGCAATGCTGCTTATAAGGCTAACAAAAAGAAACTAAGAGAAGTAACTCGAAATCGATCTTAGTGAGTGCCGTTCTGCTGAGCTTGAACTTATTTGTACATAACTGAAAGAAAAAATTTCAGAGCTTGAAATAAGTTTGGATCAAATGAATATAGAACTTGAGATGCTAAAACCTTAATCAGTTTTTTCAAAAGGAGATTTTTATCAAAATAATGAAAGAGGTTTTATTTTTTTTGGTGTAAACGTAAGCATTTTATTAATAACAAAAAACCAACCATATACAATCCTATGAAAGAGGTTTTATTAAGCTTAAGGAGACACAAGTTAAAGGTATAAATTTCAAATTACTTAAACAGAAATCCCTCACTCTTTTTGAATTGATTTTAGCTTATAATTATATAGTTGATGATGTGAAAGAATTGTTCAAAGAGCATGTGGATCTGAAAACTTCTCTTGCTAGCACAAGTAGTTCTAGTAGTAATGTCAATAACTTATGTTTGCAATATGAGGGTAAGATCTGTGATTTACAAGTTGAAATATCCGAGTTAAAGAAAGGTATCAACCCTAAAGTTGCTTCAGACAATCAGGGAGTTGATATTGAATTCTTACTTTAGAATATGAAACAAAACTCTGTGATCTTCAAGCTGAAATATTCCAACTAAAGAAAGGCAAGAATAATCAGAACACTTCTGAACTAGATCCCAAATTGATTTCAAAACTTAAGGATAAGCTTCATAGGGAAAAGTTGGATCTTTCCATTGCTGCAAAATATAATGAAGCTTAGCTTAAGAAACTTGAAATCAAGGAACAAGATTTGAGTGACTGACTAAGACAGTTGAACAGGTTGCTCGATGCTCAAAGTACTCTAAACATCTTGACGTCATTACTTGGTAATCCTATGAGGTATGGATTATGGTATTCTGGAAGTAGTTCCCAACAGCCCCAAAAGTTGGAGAGAGATGAGACTTGGATTTGTGAATTCAAGAGAGGTAAGTATGTTTTTGCAAAAGACATGCATGTATGCACCTACTGTGGTAAGAATGGGCATGTTATTGAAACTTGTTGGACCAAGCAAAAATGTAATAAGAAAAATCAGTCTCACGTTCAAAAGGCTCATAATCAAAAGAGTCACACACATAATTTGTCTAAAAATAGAAAACATGATAAAACAAGAAAGACAAATTTGAAACAAATCTGGGTTAAAAAGGACTGTATCTAACCAGTTCCCATTAACAAGGAACCCAAGAAAATTTGGGTTCCTAAAAATAAACCTTGATTTGTTTATGCATGTTAGAGTGAAAGGAAAGCCATTTTGGTATTTGGACAGTGGTTGCTCAAGAGATAAAAGTCAATTTCCTTCACTGATAGCCTATGAAGGAGGAAGTGTCACCTTTGGAGATAATAGTAAAGGTTTGATCAAGGACATAGGTAAGGTTGGTAAGACACTTTCTTAAGCAATTGATAATGTATAATTTGTCGAAGGTTTGAAACATAACCTCTTGAGCATATCTCAGCTATGTGACAAAGGAAACCATGTTGAATTTGAAACAAATCTTTGTCACATAGTTAACACTGAAACAAAGGAACTGGTCTGTAAGGGGTTTCGACACAAGAATGTTTGCATAACATTTTTAAGTCAGATTCCTCAGACCAGTGCCACTTGTCTCAATGTTACATAGGATGACCATTGGCTGTGGCACAAGAGACTTGGACATGTAAGTTTTTCTTTGCTAAACAAACTGCGATCTCAGGACTTAATTACAGGTTTACCTAACATTAAGTTTGTTTCAGAACATATTTGTCATGAATGTGCCAAATGTAAGCATGTCAAGTCTTCTTTTCAACCAAAGAAGATTGTAAGCACCACTAGACCATTCGAAATTGTGCACATGGACTTGTGTAGGCCCATGCGTGTACAAGGTCGAAATGGTCATAGTTATGTGTTTGTGTTAGTTGATGATTACTCTCGTTATACTTGGATACTATTTCTTAAATTTAAAAATGAAACTTTTGAAGAATTCGAAATCTTGATAAACCGGTCCAAAACAAGATTAATCATCAACTGGTCTCTATCCGGTCTGATCATGGTTCTGAATTTGACAATGTCAGCTTCATTACCTACTGTAATGATCATGGTGTATCTCACAATTTCTCAGCTCCCGGAACTCCACAACAAAATGGAGTGGTTGAAAGGAAAAACCGCACTCTAGAAGAAATGGCAAGAACAATGCTTCTAGAGAGTGGGGTACCTCGAAACTTCTGGACTGAAGCAGTGAGTACCGCTTGCTACATTTTAAATAGGGTAATGCTGATACCTTTACTAAATAAAACACCTTATGAGCTTCTTAGGGGAAGAAAACCAAACATTGCACACTTACGTGTTTTTGGGTGCAAATGCTTTACACAACAATGGTAAATCAAATTTAGACAAATTTGATCCCAGAAGTGATGAGGCTGTTTTCATTGGATACTCTTTACACAGGAAGGCATACAAAGTTTTCAATAAAAGAACTTTGTGTGTTGAAGAAAGTTTCCATGTTATGTTTGATGAAACTAATATGTTTAGCAAGCATGTGTAGGTTAATGATGATAATGAATTCGAAATTGGCATGCTAAACTTTCAGGAGCTAAAGAAGTAGAAGGTGCTGAACCAGACTCACCACACAACTCTCCTATGGAGGAAGAGTCTGGTCAAGCACAAAAACAAGAAGCTCATGAGGCAAGAGAAGGAAATAGTGACTCAGAGGCTCACCCACATGAATACAATGCAGCTGAGACCACTATGGAACCTGGTTCACCTATTCAAAGCAACAATGAAATAGGGGGAACCAGTACAGGAACCAGTTCAACATTAGTAGGCATCAATGTAAACCTTGATATAAACAAATCTTCCAAGTACAAGTCTGCTCATCCCTCTAATCTTATCATTTGTGATATTATGAAAGGGGTGCAAACAAGGAATTCTACTCTACAAAACTTTTGTGCTTTCTATTCTTATCTTTCAAATGTTGAACCAACTGATTATAAGACTGCTTTAATGGATCCAGATTGGGTTCTAGCCATGCAAGATGAACTCAGTCAGTTTGAGAGAAATCAAGTCTGGCATCTTGAACCCAGGAAGGAAAACATGTTTGTTATTGGAACTAAATGGGTGTTCAGGAACAAACTGGACGATGCAGGTATTATAGTCAGAAACAAGGCTAGGCTAGTGGACTAAGGGTTTAATCAATCAGAAGGAATTGATTATGATGAAACCTTTGCTCCAGTAGCCAGGCTTGAGGCAATCAGGATTTTAATTGCTTTTGCAGCTCATATGAACTTCAAACTCTTTCAAATGGATGTTAAGACAACCTTTCTTAATGGTTATTTGAAAGAAGATGTATATGTGGAACAGCCCGCTGGATTTGAGGATAGTGAGTTGTCAAACCATGTTTTTAAACTTGACAAAGCTCTTTATGGTCTCAAACAAGCTCCTAGAGCCTGGTATGAGAGACTCTCCAGTTTTCTTTTAGAAAATGGATATAAGAGAGGTTCAGTTCACAAGACACTATTCTTAAAGGAAAAAGGAACTAATCTGCTAGTGGTCCTGATATATGTAGATGATATTTTGTTTGGAGCTACTAATCCTGATTTGTGTAATGAGTTTGCAGATTTGATGAAAAGTGAATTTGAGATGAGTATGATGGGAGAACTTGGGTTTTTTCTAGGACTTCAAACCAAGCAAACCAAGGATGGAATTATGATTCATCAACAAAATTACCTCAAGGAGTTGCTGAAAAGATATGGCTTGCAAGACAGTAAATCCTATGAAAAACCTATTCCAACTTCTACATAATTGAGCCTTGATGAGAAGGGAAAGGGTGTTGAGGGTAAGTTGTATAGAGGTATGAATGGATCATTGCTTTACTTAACAACCAGTAGGGTTGTGTGCAAGATTTCAAAGCAACCCTAAAGAGTCTCACCTAAAGGCTGTTAAGAGAATTTTAAGATATCTCAATGGTACTGATGATCTGTGTTTGTGGTATCCAAAAGGTAGCAGTATGAATCTTATAGGATACACAGATGCTGACTTTGCTGGTTTTATTGTGGACAGGAAGAGCAATTCTGTAACGGCTCACTTCTTACGTTCCTGCATTATCTCATGGGGATCTAAGAAACAAAATTTTGTGGCCTTATCCACAACAGAGTCTGAGTAAATTGCAGCTGCTTTATGCTGTGCTCAGCTCTTGTGGATAAAGTCACAACTAACGGATTTTGGGATCTATTTCAGAAGTGTTCCCATTTTATGTGATAACACAAGTGCAATCAATATTTTGAAAAATCCTGTCAAACATTCTAAAACCAAGCATATTGAGATTAGGCATCATTTCTAAGGGACAATGTTGAAAAAGGTAATATAGAATTGAAGTTTTGCAGGTCAGAAGATCAACTAGCTGACATTTTTACAAAACCTTTGAGTAGAGAAATGTTCATCAAGCTTTGTACCTTGTTGGGTATGATTAAATTAGACAATAAGCTCTTAGGTCTTGACTTGTCCCTTTGGCTAGTTAAATGATGTCAATATGTATATAATGTTCTTTTCTTTTCTTTGTTTTTTTTGCCTTTTAGGTCTCACAAAGTTCTTATGCGATGCTAGTCAGTCAGTTTATTTTCAGAAATTCAAATTTTTGGAAATAAATGTAATGACGGTTATATTTAGGCAACTGCCTTTTCTGGTGGAACGGACAAATATCTTTCAAATATTTGAAGATAACCGTTTTGATTCAAATCTTTTATAAATATATGCTCTTGATCTTACTTTCCTTCTTCATTTCATTTCCTTAATCTCATTTTTTCTTATATATTCTCTCGATCATATCTCTCTCACACAAAAACCTAAATCGTCTAAATTTTTCTTCTCTCTCTCACTCAAATTGTTCAAAGTTTTTTTCTTTCTCAAAGCAAAGGAAAAATTCAGTCTTATCATGTCGAAGAAAAGAAGCACACGATTGGTTGAGAAAAAAGTTAGTGAATCTCCTGAAATTGAAACGAAGAAATCAAAGAATTGAGTCTGTGATAGAGGATGTGTTGGAGGAGGAAATTGATGAAGAGGAGGAAGTGCCATTGATTCGAAAGAATGCCAAGCTTGAAACTTCAAAAGCTCTCACTATAAAATCTGCCACACCAAAATCCACCACAAAAACAACCACCACAAAAGCGGTTACTCCAAAATTAACCGTCCAAACACCAAATCTTCTACACCAACATCCACAAAATCAATTGCTGCTAAAAAACCACCCACGCCAAAATCCAAAGAATCCACACCTGTACCAGTGGAGATTTCTAAATCCAAAGAGCCAGAGATTGCTGAAGAATCTGAACAAGAGAAGGAATCTGAGTCCGAATCAAAATCGGATGAAGAAGAAGTTGAGGAAGAAGAAGTTGCATCAGAAGAAAAGGAAATTGAACCAATGGAGGATGTTGTCGCAGCCATGCAAGAAGAATTGAAGGAAAGGAAAGTGAGTACCAAGAAAGCGTCATATAAAACGGTTAAGAAAGTTGAGAAGAAGGCCACTAAACCACTAACCACAAGATCCAAAACACTCACGCCTAAAATCACTCCCAAACCAGTTGAGAAATCAAAGAACAAGGAAGTTACTGAAGATGAAGAGGAAGTTGAGATAGCTACTGAGAAAGAGAGCACAATGAAAATAGCAAGCAAAGGTGCTCGTGTGAAAACGGTTACCAGAAAGGGTGCTGAGGCGTCCAAGGGGAAGGCTATCATGCGAGAAGCACAACCAGACCAGCCCACAATTGGGCAAAAGAGAAAGCAATCTGCTATTGTGATCTCTTCAAGCACTAAATCCAAGAAAAGTAAGTCTACTACCCCTCAACCTCTATATAATATGAAAGATAGACAAATTCTGGTAGGGTTTTCTATTGCAAAAGTTTGGGTTGCACAAAAATTCTTGGTTGAGGTTAAAGAGGCTTTAGATTTTTAGAAATGGTCTGTGTTGTTTGCCAAAGATCTAGATGTTTTCGTGCCACTAGTTGAAGAATTTTACTCACACCTGTATACTAAACATGATGGATCTTAATTCTCCTTTTCTAAAGATACTCCCATAAATTTGTCTGAAACGAATCTGGCTGAGATTCTCAAAGTTCCCACCAAGGGACTTGATGTATAGTCTAGAGAAAATTGGCCTTCTGTCAAGGGATTCACAGCAGAACAAATCCAGACCAGACTCTTTACTGGTCCACTTGATTGCAAGCAGGGGTACACCATTGGCCAATTGAAGGAGCCAATCATGAGGATATTCTATATCACAGCCTCAAAGATTGTGTGTCCTAGAGCACAAGGCCGTTTGAGTGTACGTTTGATGGATAGTGTTCTCATTTACTGCCTCATTGAACACATTCTTGTCAACCTCCCTGCTATGATGTTAGGACATATGATCAGCAGTGTGGAGAAAGCAAACCATGCTCTGCCCTATGGAGGCTGGCTAACCTGAGTATTTGGGCATTGGAAGATTCCTATGGTGGGAGATTATGGCACCATGTCTCATCTCACCAATCAGACACTAGGTCAAAAGGGCATGACGTATGCTGGTGGTGTGTTAAAGATGAAGGATGAGGGGAAGAGTGATGTTGGTCTTGCTGGGACCAATACAGAATCAGTTCAGGCAACTTATGCCTTGGTAAAGCAGCTTAGTGACTAGAACCAACTCATACAGAATGTGGTCAACAGTGTCACTACATTATGTGCTGCACTTCAGGAATCCTACAGAAGAATTGAGGTTCGTCTTGATAAAGTTGGTATAATTGGTGGTGAGGATTCTGAAGACAAGGAAGAGACATTAGAAGCTGTTGGTGATGCTGATGATGAGGATGCTGAACCGATCTCTGAGCAATATGAGGAAGAGGAGGATGAGGAACATGATGCAAGTGCTTCAGAGGAAGAGGAAGATGATGAGACTGCAGATAACTCTGGAGCTATTTGATTTCCTTTATTTCCTCTTATCTTTTCTTATTGCTACTAAACCCTCCTTTTATTGAACTCTTATTTTGGTTTCCCCTTTCCCATTTTCAAAGACATTGATATTATGTAATTTGTTTAATGCTAGGTTTGGTTCTTTGACAGGAACAATTGGTAGAATCAGCAACTCTAGAATGCTGTTAGAGCTACCTATATTAGCTGAACTTAATATAATTAGTAGTTTAACTACTGATTGTGTTTAGTTGTTTGTTTACAAACTTTTATGCATTAACTGTTTTGATGATGCCAAAAGGGGGAAGTAGGTGAAGTTCTGGTCTCTACTACCTATCTCAGGGGGAAGCAGGTCAAATAACTGTTACTAATCTGTATGTGTTGCAGCAACTAGAAGCAAGATTAAAAGTCTTGCTAGTGATGATAGACCTGCATGGTCTGGAAGTAAGTGTATTCAAAGCATTTTACTTCTTATTATCCCAATGGCTTGTTTGCTTGGAAACAAGTCTGATGAACTTACGGATGTTCTTAATGCGAATACATGTTTAAGTCTAAGATCTCTGAGTCTAATTAGTATTTGCCCTAGGTACTTAGAAACTCTTTCTCAAAATGTTGTCAGTTAGTTGTGAACATGTTTACTTGTAAATGATGCTTAATCTGCAGGAACAATATGAGACCAGTCCATTGAATTCTAAAGAATCAAATTTTTGTGAAAAGTTCCAAATATTAAATGATATTATATGCAGGGGGGAACTTCATGGTTTGTCATCATCAGAAAGGGGGAATTTGTTGAGTTCCTAGCTTTTGTTTTGAATGATGACAAACTACATTGAACCTTCATATCTTAAATATCATACAAGATCATCAACCAAGCATGAATTCTAATTTTATATGGCTTCATATCTTTAAAGCAAACACGATCGCTACTAGCTCGAGATCGTGAGCAGGATAGTATGCTTCATATGGCTTTAATTGTCTAGAAGCATCCACAATCACCTTTCTATTTTGCATTAAAACACATCCCAAACCATTTTTAGAAGCATGACTGTACAAATCATAAGAATCACTCCCATTTGGCAAAGTAAGCACCAGAGCCATAGTCAAACACTTCTTTATGGTCTAAAATGCCCCTTCACACTTATCACTCCAAACAAACTTACAGCCTTTCTTCATTAATGACGTCATCGGCTTAGCGATTCTCAAAAATTCCTTCACAAACCTCCTATAATATCCTACTAAACCGAAGAAGCTTCGTACATCCGTCACATTCTTAGGTGTAGTCCATTCTTTTACTGCTTCGATCTTGGCTGGATCTACTTCAAATGCCTCTTTTGAAACAAAATGTCCCAAAAATGCAACTTTCTCCAACCAAAATTCTCATTTCGAGAACTTAGTATACAACTTATTTTCCCTTAGTCTCATCAAAGTTTTCCTCAAATGTTCTACATGTTCCTCATTACTCTTGGATACACCAAAATATCATCAATAAAATCTACCCCAAACTTATCCAAGAACCGTTGAAAGATCCTATTCATTAAGTCCATGAAAATTGCTGGAGCATTCGTGAGCCCAAAAGGCATAACAGTGAACTCATAATTCCCATACCTTGTACGAAAAGCCATTTTTGGTATGTCCTCATTAGCAATTCTCAATTGATGGTGTCCTGACCTGAAATCAATCTTTGAAAACACAATAGCTCCTTTCAACTGATCAAACAAATCATCAATCCTCGCTAAAGGATACTTGTTCTTGATCGTCACCTTATTGAACTCGCTATAGTCAATACACAACCTCAAACTCCCATCTTTTTTCTTCACAAATAGCACTGGTGCTCCCAAAGGTAAAGCATTAGGCCTAATGTAAGCTTTCTCCAATAGCTCCTGTAACTACTCTTTTAACTCACTTATTTCTACAGGTGCCATCCTATATGGTGCTTCGGAAATAGGTGCTGTCCCTGGAACTAAGCCTATGGTGAAGTCAATTTCTCGCTTAGGAGGCATCCCCGGAATCTCCTCCGGAAACACGTCCAGGAAACCTCTCACTACCTCAATGTCCTTAGGCTTAGCAAACTCAACATGATCTACATCCCTCACACTACAAAGGTAAATTGGTAAACCTCTCTTCACAAACCTAGCAAACCTCATTACTGACACTATTTTATTGTGTTTTGGCCTTCCTGCCCTCCAATAATAGCTCACTTTCTTACCCTTATTAACTAACGAGATCTTCTGTAGCTCACACAAAATTTCAGCCTTATGCTTACTCAACCAATCCATCCCAAGAATCACTTCCAAGTCACCTAAATCAAACTCAATTAGGTAAGCCTTAAACTCCACTCCCTCTATCTTTATTGGAACATCCAAAAATCTCCTTGAACATTAATTGTACTTCTTGTCCTGATGGTAACACTATTAACATATCTATTATATATACTTTTGCCAACATAGACATTAACCTTTCTAGAATCTTAGTGGATACAAAAGACTATGTTGCACCACAGTCAAACAAAACTTTAACAGTAAGAGAGTGAATAGAGAATGTACCAGTAATCACATCCTTACTAGCATCATCTTCACTTCAAGCCATCACATTCAGCTTTCCAGTATTCGAGGTCTTAGTCTGGCCTCCTCCTATTCCTGGCTTGTTGCATTGCCTTTCCTCCCTTATTCCTTGGAAACCCTTCAGCTAACCTCCAATTGAATTCCCTTTGAATTGAGATGCTTTTCCTTTATTTACCTAGTTCTTAGAGAAGCACTCATACTCACGGTGTCCAAGCTTGTTGCACAAACGATAAGTCACTGGGTTCCCAATACAATCCTTTCTTGGGTGATTGTGAGGACATTTCTTACGGAAATACACATGACCTCCTTGATTTGCCATCTGAGTCCTATTCCCATTTCCATTATCAGGCTTCCCAAAGTTTCCCTTATTGCCCTGTAAGTTATTTTTGAAACGAGGCTTCTTAAATCCACCATGACTCACTTGTTGGTTGAAGTTTCCCCCACCATCCTTTCTTTTCTCCCTCTTCTCACCTTCTTTCAGCATCTCCATGTTCTTTATGTCTAAGGCATACTAATGTGTATCCCTACCATACAGCTCATCCAAAGACTGAAAGGCTTGCCCAGCCAATTGCAACTACATGTCTATGGGTAACCCTCTCTCAAAACGACTAGCCATCTAAAACAGTTGGGTTGGGTTCTCAAAACGACTAGCTTTCGAAGGAACACAAGATAGAACTTATTGGGAATCTGTTCCTGAAACACAGCCTAATTGAACCCTGGCAAAGCCCTAATCACAACTTCATTCCGTGACCACCAAAGATCAGCTTCTCCTCTCAAATTCTCTCAACCATCCTTCTAAAACAGTTGGGTTGGGTTCTCCCCGGTAAGTAGGTGGCTTACTTTGAGCAATCTTCTTGAAAAGTTTGCCAGCACAGTCTTGACCATTACCATTTCCTGTAGAAGCTTACTGTTCAGCTACAGTAGCTAATTGCCTCACTACATCATTCAACTGATTGTTGTTACGTTCAACCATCCGATTTCTCCTGTAGAGGGAAAAGACTTTTTTTATTAAACTATGTCTAACTCTACGTTCGAACAACATAGACTTATAACATAACATAATAACATTTCCTCAATTTGTCTCACAAAAGAAGTTTCCACTCTTTTAGAGCGAATGATTCACTTAGTTTTGATTGTTTACACAACCATTAAAACATGAATAAAGCACATAATAAATAAAAAGTAATTCCCTTGGTTCTACTCTACTTAAGGCTTCATTTCCTTTTAGAACTGACTCCTTTATTAATTTATTCTCATAAGAATTCTTATTGGTTAGTGTTCCTAAAATTTACTTACGCTTACTGCCACTTATTCACAAAGAAACACAACAATATAAAATGTCCAACATTCTAAACATCGACAAAACTAAACAATATTAAACTAACCCATATGTATAACAAAACTTCTAAACATTCACATTATCCTTCTTGTCCTTTGGCATCACATATTTCTTAGGTATAAACTCAGAATCATCATTAACATCATCTTCCATTTTTCCTCTTCTTCTTCCTCATCTTCTTCCTCTTCTTCTTCGTCCTCTTCTTCTTCCCCTTCCTCTTCGTCCTCTTCCTCTTCTTCTTCGTCATCTTCTTCTTCCTCTTCCTCTTCCTCTTCTTCTTCCTCTTCTTCTTCCTCTTCCTCTTCCTCTTCTTCTTCCTCTTCTTCTTCCTCTTCCTCTTCTTCCTCTTCTTCTTCGTCTTCTTCTTCAGAATCAGACACTTGATCCACATACATTGGAATTACTGGATTTGGATTCTCAATTTCATAGCACGAACTATACTTGGATGTAGAAGTATCTTCTTTTTCACTCATTTCATCATTCTCCTGATCATTTGGGACTGGTGTGGGTGGGTTTCTTCACTTGCATTGGAATCCTAAAACTCCAACTCCTTTCTTGCAATACAACTTTCCAAATATCTCCAATCAAAACCCCATTGACCATTTGGATCCTTATACTTAGTGTAGTTTGGAAGTCATCCAACGAAATGAAAGTCACTGAACCTCGCCTTGATCTCCAAATAGGGTGAATGGTTTGGCAAGCAACTAACAATTAAAGCAGACACGTGATCGGGTTGATCCCACTATGGTAACTTCAGCACTGCACTCATGTACCAACAATAGAATCGAATCTTCCATACATATTGAGGTGGACTCTCATAGTCCTTCTTTACAAATGTTCCCATATGAGTTTCTTTACCAGGCATGTTATCCACCATCCTGCACGAAACCTAAAAATAATGGGTCATCCTTCCCACAACAAAAACAAGCTAACAGTTCTAAAACAAAAAGATCTGGTGGCTAACATACTGTTTTTTCTACACATAAGTATCTACATAAGCAACACCTCAAAACATGTACTTAGATGCATGAAAGAACAAAAATAAAGTCTATCCTACATGCCCAAACTTCCAATCCAATCTCACCACATGAGATTAAAGCAATAACACATAGTACATATCTGAATTCCTTGCATACCTGCACATGTAAATGATTTTAAAACATTTATTTTTCAAAACTTTCTATATTCGGAATTTACTATTTTTAGAAAAATTTCCATTTCCAATGACTTTCTAAAATAAGAAATTCCTCTTTCCAAAATAAAACTTAGGGTACTCCAATTAAAATTTTATTTAATTTGAAAAACTAAGCTCTGATACCACTTTGTAACACCCTGGAATTTCCTAACTTCCTTCACTAGACTTTCCGGAAAACATATTATAAATAATAAAGAATAATAATTATTAATTTTTCTAAATACCCAGGAAAAACCAAAGCGTTACCGCCACCATGATAACGGCTAAGGCGTTTATCAAAGTACTACAACATAAGTCTTTAAAACCAACACCAATTTAAAACTCAAACTCAACCCAAAAATAATCTAAAAACTAAAATCAAACGAAAACCAACTCAAAACTTTATTACACTTTGAAACCATATTAATCGCCCTTCAAAATAAAAAACTTTAAACTTCGGAAATAAAAACCAACATCAAATAACAAATAACTACTAAGTCCAAAAGCAATTAAACTAGGAAACTATAAAGATTACAATGCAAGCACTCTCAATCCAACCCAGCATGAATGACTTATGCCCACTTGTACATGTAGCTTTCTCTTATTCTAAACAACTACTCGCCAACAAGTGGGTCATCATAAGGCCAAGACCAAGACAAAGCCATGCACACAAAACAAATAGTCAGCAAAGCTTAGTAAATGACTACTAAAGACTATGCAGCATGATCAAAATAAAATAAAAGGAAAACATTCGCACTCTTACCGTTGACAACTCTTCACCTGTGGATGGACCCAACTTTAAACAAATTAATTATTATATTTAAACTTTGTTTTTCACATCGAACGGGTTTCCTTCCCTTAAAAATCGCCCTATTGGCCACCAACTTGGGAACAACTCCAAGAAGGTATAACCTATGTCTCATAAAGTGACGGAATTCTAGCGCATTAAAAATATAGAAGGGTACAACGCCTTGTACTCTAATAAGAAGTCATAGATCACTGTTCCATATGACTCCTCCCATTGTTCATACTCAAGGTATATATGTTCTAAGAGTTTTGGTGTGAATCCTCTTTCACTTTACATGGTTAACCGGTTTAACATAGTTATGACTCACATACAACATCACCTAATAGCATGCATAGAACCAAACAAGCCATATTAATTATCTTTGATTTAAGGTGATTTTGAAAAAAAAAATCTTCTGTTTCCTTTAATTAAACTAAACTTCCTTTACCATACATTAACTGTGAGTGGCTAACTATTTACCTTTTTCCTGGACCCCACATTAAACTGTGAGTGGCAACATATATATAAATATTTGCTCATTAACTTCTAATAATCATGTGAAGAAAAATTCACAAACTGTCTTTCTTGTTGATTAAGTAACTAATGCTAAGTGTATTTTATTCATGTATTTTACCCCCTTTTCTGGTTTATTTTTACTCTAACCTTGGCTCTTTGGAGCTTTTTCGGCTAATATTTGGTTATATGGTGTTGTTTCTGCTTTTAGTGACATTTTGAAGGATTTCGATGTTCTTGCATTGATTCCGAGGCAATTATATGAGCTACAACTAGATATGAGGAATCATTGGTTGGTAGTGAAGTATTCAGGGAGCTATGATGAAGCCTGGGTTAGCTAAAACACAAGCTGTCCTAAGTTTGGCGAAGAAGTCATTCCGCCCGGGCAGTCGGGCGGGATTTGCTTAGAAATTTTTGAAGCTTCTGGGGCAAAAACACTGATCGCGCTCGATCGGGCGGATTGCTTCCAAGGCCAAAATAACTCGCCCCATGAGTTAAATAGGCGGACTTCGCCTGGTTGGTCGGGCGGTACATCCGGATGGGAATTTTCTCCTTTTTAGCTCGGGATTTGAAGCTGTTGTATAAATAGCTAATGTTTTTTGGCTTTTGGAGACTGACTTTACATTATTATTATTATTAGAGCCGAGGATTTCATTCAGTTTCTTTCTCTAGAATACTATTTTGTTCAATCCAATCATTCATTCAATACACTTCCAATTTCAGGTTTTATTCAATTTCTTTTATTGTTTTCATTATTTTATTTATGTTTATAGTCTATAAATTATTTGTAGTAGTTTTTTTAGATCTTGTTTTATGCCCTAGAATTTACATTCTTAGTTTTTTTTTATAGTTTATGTCAATTAGTTTATTTGATTAAATCATGTTTGTAGTTTTAGTTTTTTATATTAATTTGTTTTCTATAGTTTTAATTATGTGTGAGTGGTTTAGTTTATATGGCTATGGGATCCATAGCTTGATTTCATTGTTTTGATTTATGATTAATTAATGTGATTTATGTTTTTTTTGAATTCCTATTATCAACTACTATTGCTTTCAATTAAATACTGGCTAGTTTGATTGTTAGTTTGATATTGCCGAAATTAATGCCGAGAGGTAAGATTACCGCAATTAGATCACAGGGATAATAGGCAAAACGAGTCTAAGTGAGCGAGAACCAGTAGAGGAGTTTTGAAGGAGTCTAGATTCGAGTGAATTAGTGAGCCTTAATTTAGGAAGACATAATCTATCAGTTAATTGTTAGTCAGTTCATTGTTCAACTAATTCATGATGAACCGAAGTCCTAGGTTTGTTATTGATATATTTTCTTGTGTTTAATTTCCTCTCTGGTAGTCATTAGTTCATAAGGCCCCTCACGACAAAATAGCTTTTTAAAGTTAGTAGAATTACTTTGCTTCCCTGTGGATTCGATCCCTACTACCATGACTACATTAGTTAGAGTTGTAGGTTATTTTTGTTAGGTATACGACTGTCCCTCATCAAAATTTGTCGCCTTTGTAGGGGAGGCAATTGCTAAATTTCTATTAATCGGGTTATATTTTGTGTATTTTTATTATTTCGTCTCAAGGAACTAATCACCCTTAAAGACATTTCTTACGGATATTTGCAGTTTCAGTTTTTGTGCAGACACTAGGTTTGCATGCCGGTTTGGATTGATCCTGAACCAGAACGGTCATTGCATAAGCGAGTCGTAGGAGGAAGTAGAGATTGCGAAGAGTCATTCTTTCTGAAAGGATACTATCTTTAATACCCCACATTTTCACGTATTTAAACAAAATATTTTTGTATTTCATGCATATAATCTTCGTATTTATTCGTATAATTTTAATATTTTTATTGAAAATTATGTCCAATAGAAGTATTAAATAAAAAGAAATTGACAAAATATAGTAACTAACAAAGTCTTGGTTAAAAGTATTATGTGTTCATAAATAGTATTTTTATGATTAAAATTATTTTAAAAGCTTCTAAAAATATATTTTGAAGGTTTCCTAATTTACTTAGGAGTGTTTATGGGACTCACAAAAATCCTACTTTGGGGCCTATAAATACCCTACAAAACCTAAAATTCCAAACTTTTCCTGATTATACTAGTCAATTAGGATTCCAAAATTTAGAGAGAAAAGGGAGAAAAAACAAAAAAAACTTGCAAATTTCGAAAAAAAAGAGAGCCGGAAGTTTCAAAAGAAAAAAAAAATTTTGGGAGTTGTGTCTCGGGATCCGCGCCCAGCCGGACCACCGCCAGCCACCTGCTGCGCCCCGGCCACCCGCTGCACCGCCGTACTTCCTCCCCTATTTTGGTATATTTCGAATCTTTTATATATAAAAAAGATTTTCTACTTCTTTATTTTTGATTCAATCTTGCAAATTTATGATTATAATTGTGTTTAATCATGTTTTTATAAGTTTAATTATGTTTTTATATAAGTATGAATTGTTTTTAAGGCATGAATAAATTTTGGTGATCATGAAATTATAAGTTAGGGTTTGAAAATTTATAAAGTTATGATTTTTATGAATTTTGTGTTCCAAACTTCAATGTTATGATCATAGATTATTTGTGGGTGAATTTATGTTGATGTTATTAAGTTTAGATTGATTTTTAAGGGTTTTAAACTTGTTTTAGAAAGCTGTCCAAATTTTATAATAATGAAATTGAGTTGAATTAATATTATAAACATGTTTTAACATATGAAAATTTTTTCTAAAGTCTAGATTGACTTCATAAACATGTTAGTAGATTGTAGAAGTGTTTTGACATGAAATCATGATGTTTTCATAAGTTTTTCATGACTTTTAAGGGGAGAAATAAATCTGAAATTTTAATAAAAACAAGAATTAAATTGAGTTTTAAGTGTCCAAATTGCACTAGTATGATCAAACATCAATTCTATGATGAAATATCAAAATTTTTGTATGTTTTATGATGTTTAAGAGTAGTTTTAAGCATGTTTAACATGCTGTCCGAATTTTATAAATTAATTAAATAGGCTTTTAAAGTATGTAAATAGCATAAATTGATCATGTAAGTAAGGTAATACATTATATGATCGATTTCTGTCATTTTCGAAAGTTTTCAAGGAGTTTTGATAAATTTAGATTGGTGTCCACTTTTCTAAAGTGGCATGGAAATTTTATTAAGGTTTTATAAAGTATAATTAAGTCCCGAAAACTAAGTAGAATTGCAGTAGAGAAGAAAATTGAAGTATGAAATTGAATAGAGACCAAATAAGGAATGTTTTGGACAAAGTTTCCAAATTTAGAAGTTGGTTAAGGTTGTTTTAGAATTTAGTCAACAAGGTTTTTAATTTAGTTCGATTTTCCTTGTGTAGGAGACTTTGATTTAGTCCACTTCTAGAAGTTCTGGCAGAGCACAGCTATTTTACAAGGTACGTAAGTACTAAAGGCAAACATAGGAGTTAGAATGCATGCTTGAGAAAGTCTTGTTTATATGAATCTTGTATGCTTGTTCTGGATCATGAATTTATATGCATGACAAGTTCTTAGTAGCATGTTTTTAATGTTTAATGACATTCCATGTTAAATAGAAAGTTTAATTTTCATAAGCTTGAATTGGAATGTTCTGATCAATATAGTTTGGCCAACAGTTTTATGAATAAAGGAAAGAAGTTAATTTTAAAGTTGATTAGATACTTAATCAACAAGAAAGGTAGTCGTGAATTTGTTCACATGATTAATAGAAGTAATGAGCAATTATTTTTTATATAATACCACTCACAGTTTAATGTGTGGTCAAGAAGAAAGTAAGTTATTAGCCAGTCACAGTTAATGTGTGGTACAGGAGATTCAGTTTAATTCAAGGACTCACATAAGTTAATTTGGAATCACCTTAAAGAAAAGATGATGAATATGATTGCTTGTTTGTATGCATGGCTTTATGTGATGTTGTATGAGCGTCATAACATTGTTAAACCTGTTAATCACGTAAAGTGTAAGAGGATTTGCACCAAAACTCTTGGAACGTATATACCTTGAGTATGAACAATGGGGGGAGTCGTATGGAACAGTGATCTATGACTTCTAATTGGAGTACAAGACGGTGTAGTCTTTTATATTATAAATGCGCTGGATATCCGTCACCTCGTGTGACATAGGTAATACCTTCTTGGAGTTGCTCCCAAGTTGGTGCCCAATAGGGCGATTTTAAAGGAAAGGAAACCCGTTCGATGCCGAATCCAAAAAGTTAAATATAATAATAATCTTATTGAGTCCATGTATAGGTAAGAAGGTGGTCAAAGGTAAGTTGAGTGCGTGTTTTTATGTCTTATTGTTATTGCATAGACTTTAGTGGTTATGTACTCAGCTTTGCTGACTGTTTGTTTTGTGTGCATGGCTTTGTCTTGGACTTGGCCCTACGATGACCCACTTGTGGTGAGTAGTTGGCTAGTAAAAGTAAATCTGCAGAAACAAGTGGGCATAAGTCGTTTCATGATGGGATAGAGTGAGAGCGCTTGCTGTGGTTGTAGTTTTGCTTTATTTCAATTGCTTATAGAGACTAACGTTTATTTGGTTGTTTCGATTTTGAAAGACTTCTGATTAGTAATTTTGGTTTTGGTTTTTAAAGGGTCATTAATATGGTTCCGAAGTGTAATAAATTTAAAGTGTATTTTATTTTAAAGATGTTTGAAGTTTAGTTTTAAATTGTTTTGGTTTTTTAGACTTCCGTTGTAGTACTTTGATAAATGCCTTAGCCGTTATCACGGTGGCGGTAATACTTTGGTTTTTCCATATATATTATTTTAATAAACGTAATATCTACTAGTTTAACATGTTTTCCGGAAAAATAGGAAGTAGGATGTAGGGCTGTGCAAAATTATCTGAAAATCTGAAAATCCGAAAATCTGATGTGTATCTGATCCGATTTTTTGGATAACTGATCCGCCTTTTAATTTCGGATCGGATATCCAATCCGAAAAAAATAGTGGATACGGATACAGATATCACCTTTTCTGTTTTCGGATATCTGTTATCCGTTATTATTTTCCGATAACAGATATCGGATATCCGAGCATCCGATAATCCAAAATTATTCCGGATATTTGTTATCCAATTATCCGATTTATGCTTCACTAATATAATATTCATTTCTAAAATTCTAATTATCTAAAAGTTTTGGGGCCTTTGGGCCTTTCTTGATTTCTTCTCAAACATACATTAATTCTATGGAAAAAAAACCCTAAATCCCTAACTTATTGTCTCTGACTCTCTGCCTCTCAACTCTCCCATCTCAAGCTCTCAGCCTCTCAACTCTCGCATCTCAACTCTCACATCTCAACTCTCGGTCTCTCGCATCTCTCAAATCTCATCCTTAATCTCCCAATTATCATCCTCTGAATCTATCAAGGCTCGCCCCTCGCAAGTTGAAGTCGCCACTCTGAAGTTCTCTCAACTCCCGGCTTCTTTCAGTTCGTCAGTCAATCAAGAAGGTAATCCATCTTTCCGGCAGCTGCACTGTCTTTCGTCTTTAAACAATACATCAAATTAATGTAAAAAAACAGAAATGAAAGAATCAAATTAATGTAATCCATCGAGAGAGGAAAGAATCAAATTCAACCAATTTAAACCCTTGCAAAAATCAAATTCAACTCGTAAAAACCCATAGAAATGCATAACCTAAATGGATTTGAGTATCACGTTTCAGAGTTTGAACGGGGGTTTTTGGTTCGAACAGGGGGGGTTGGTGGGTTAGGGTTGAGTCTAATGAAACAAAGTTCGATTTATAGGTTGTTGTCGAAGATGGGGGTTGGTGGTAGAGATGGTGCCAATGGTAGAAATTTTGTATTCTATATTCTTCAACTAAATTGATCAGGTGTTCAATTTCGATTGAGGAAAGTTAGGCAAGTTGATGTTTGAAGCAAAGTATTTGGTGATGATGTAAATGGCGATTTGTTATGCTATACCCTAGTGTCTGCTCATTTGTTTTGAGTTCGTTAATGATGTAAATGGCGATTTGTTATGCTATTAGTGATATATCCTTTTGATTTTGTAATGAATAATTAGTTGAAGTATTAATTGATTATTTTAGTTCACTTGAATTTGTTATAGATTTTGTTCGATTTGCTAGTTGAAATTCTTACTGATCTACGGAGTAGTAAATTGGAATCTCTAATTGAGATTATCTAATTGTAAGTACGGCTTGTTTTGTTTCAATTTCACACTTTAACCTATTAGCTATCTAATAAGGAGCTGAGGAAGTACTCGAATATTGTTATCGATTATTACTATGTATTCTGTATTATGATGGTTTTTTAGATTTAATTTTATACCATATTGCCCTTTTTATTGTAATTATATGATATAATGGTTAAATTATGATTTGTCTAAATTTGTTTGTGATTCATGTTTATGAATATAATTGAAATCCTTTGAGTGTATTAGTATTTTGGTCTCTTATATCTTAATTTCTTATATTCTGCAGTAGTAAGGTATTGGGTTTAGTTTGATTGGATTATTCTGCAGTGGATTATTTTTTTCGCAGCTAGATTGAGCTTGTAATTTGACTGTTCTTTATGTGATTGTTGTTTAAAGGTTTATGGATTACACAACTTCTGAAAGCGGAACCCCCATGAGTGATGATCCTGTTAGTTCAAGTGCTCGTGATGGAGTTGAATCTCAATAGCAAGGAAGAGAGACTAATGCTCAAGAGCAACCCGAAGCAACTCAAAGGACTAATATGGATGTCGAAGGAACGCAAAGTAATGGTAGGAAAAAGAGGTCTTGGGTTTGGGGTCATTTTGAGTCATTTATTAGAGATGGTGACAAAAGAGCAAGATGTAATTACTGTAAGAATGATGTTTGTGGTGATCCCAAAAGTGGTACAAGCGTTATGAAAAATCACTTAGATAGATGTAAGGAATACCCTCCTAACATTGACAAAAGACAAAGACTCCTTTCTTTCCAAAATTCTCAAAGTCAAGAAGTCGTGGGGGATGATAGTGTATGTGAAAATGTGGGGTGGGGAAAAAAAAAGGGAAACTAGAACTTTGGAAACATAAACAAGAAGAGAGTAGGAAAGCATTTGCTAAGATGATAATTATGGATGAGTTACCATTTAGGTTTTGTGAACGTGAAGGTTTTAGATATTTTATGTCTGTTGCACAACCTCAATTCATTATTTCCTCTCGTTTTACAATAGCTAGAGATTGTCTTTGTGTATACCAAGAAGAAAAAAAAAGTTAAAATTTTTATTTAGTAAGTGTTTTCCTCGCATTTGTCTTACTACCGATACATGGACATCTGGTCAAAACTTAACCTACATGTGTTTAACAGCCCATTTTATTGATGATAATTGGAAATTGCATAAAAAAATCTTAAATTTTTGTCCAATAGGGGGTCATTCTGGGGAGTCAATTGGTAAGGGGATTGAAAAGTGCTTACTTGATTGGGGTATTACTAGAGTGATGACCATAACAGTGGACAATGCTTCTTCCAATGATGTGGGAATTCAATATAAAGAGAAGGCTTCAAAGATGGAAACATGGGACTGTTTTAGGTGGTAAATATCTACATATGCGTTGTGCAGCTCATATTTTAAATCTCACTTTGAAGGAGGGTTTGAAAGAAAGTGATGTATCCAATTCAAGAATTCATAATAGTGTTAGGTTTGTTAGGTCATCTCCTGCAAGATTACGAAAGTTTAAGAATTGTGTAAAGCAGGAACAAATTGAGTCAAAACGACAACTTTGCTTAGATGTTGAAACTAGGTGGAACTCCACTTACTTGATGTTGGAATATGCTTCTGTTTTTCGTAAAGCTTTTGATTTTCTTGAAACTTCTGATGGTGGGAAATTTAATGCAGAGTTGTCAAAGACTCATGGTGTTCCTACCAATGAGGATTGGGATCATGTTGCTGCTTTGCTTCCTTTTCTTAGAATTTTTTATGATGCAACTTTAAGATTTTCTAGATCTTTGTATGCTACTTCTAATGTATATTTGCAAGAATTAGTTGCCATTGGAAAGATGATAAAGAGAAAGTGTGAAAGTTTTGATCTAGGTGAGAAAGTGTACAACATAAATGTATAACATCAAGTTAATGTTATCCACATTTTCCCAATACTTATCATGTTTCTTCTTCATCCCTTGAGCCATAAACTGCAATATGTGAAGTGGGCAATTAATGACCAATATGAGGAACCCAAGCCTTCAAATTTGTGTAGTAAGGTAATGGAGACTTTGAAATCTTTGAATGATCATTATGGATCTCAACAAACTCAAAATGTGTCAAATGCCGGTGAAGTAGTTGACTTAACTTCAACTGACATGGATAACATTGGGGATTGGCATGATGTAGCTGATTTAGATTTTGAAAGAGACGTTGGTGCTCAAAATATTCTTGAAAAAAAGAGTGACTTAGATAAGTATTTGGCCGATGAAAAAGAAACAATCAATCCTGGAAAATTTTTTGATGCTTTAGAGTGGTAGAAGAAGAATGAGGAAAGATATCCTATAGTTGCTCTTATGGCTAGAGATGTCTTAGCCATTCCCGTGTCCACCGTAGCTTCCGAAGCTGCATTTAGCACAGGTTCACGACTGCTAGATATATTTCGAAGTTCTCTCTCATCAAGCATGACGGAAGCCTTGATATGTTCTCAAGATTGGTTGCGTAATAATAAGGCCCCCCTTTTAATAGAAGAAAGCCTTGAAGGAATTGAGAAAATAGAAGAAGGTAACATCTTTAATTTACTTACTTTATTCTATAGTTTGGTTTTATATAATATGTTCAAGTTTTATATAACAAATAACTTTTTTTTTTTTTTTTTTGTAAAGTTGTCACCCTTGGTTGATCAACCTTCATCTACTGTTGTTGAAGACTACTTTTAAGGCTTTTTACGGATTTAATTGAGATAAGGCTTAGCATGGACTTGTAATTGTCTTACTTTGTTGTTCTAATGTTGTATGTGTTAGGACTCTTGTAAGGGTTGATTTAAACTTGTATCTCTATAGATTATTAGAACTTTGTTTTTAAATTATGTAATGAATCTTGTATCTCTTAATTTGTATTACCTTATCGTTTGAGAAAATGAATCTTGATGTTATAGGCAAAAATTAGAATACACATCAAGAGAAAAGCAAATTAGTAAAGCCTAAAATAGGTGGGAAAAAAGGGAAAAAAATGAAAAACGGATAACAAATATCCGCCTCATCCGATCCGGTTTAAAACAGATAGCAGATACCGGATATCCGACCATTTCGGATACAGATATCAAACGTACAGATTTTCAAATACGGAGATCTGATCCGCAATTCAAATTCGGTTCGGATA
Source organism: Suaeda aralocaspica (assembly GCA_016808085.1). Taxonomy (NCBI): domain Eukaryota; kingdom Viridiplantae; phylum Streptophyta; class Magnoliopsida; order Caryophyllales; family Amaranthaceae; genus Suaeda; species Suaeda aralocaspica. The sequence goes on along the minus strand of PYUH01004000.1, from coordinate 1,072,270 downwards.
TCCGCTCCGTGCTCACCCCTAGTAGGATGTTAGGGAAAATCCAGGGTGTTACAAAGTAGTTACTAGAGCTTAGATTTTGAAATAAAATGAATTTTATGTTTGGGGGGTACCCTAAGTTTTATTTTTGGAAAGAGAAATTTCTTAAATCGGAAACTTTTGAAAATGGAATTTTTCTAAAAATAGTAATTTCCTAAAATGGAAAGTTTGAAGAATAAATTATGTGTGCAGGTATGCAAGGAATTCAGGTATGTATTATGTTTTATCGCTTTAATATCATGTGGTGAGTTTGGGTAGGAAGTTGGGCATGTAGGATAGACTTTGTTTCTGTTCTTTCATGCATTGAAGTTTATAATCAAGGTGATGCTTATGTGTAGAGTTGGGTGTAAACAAAATTGTATGTTAGCCACAAGACTTTCTTTTTGCAGAACTGTTAGTTGTTTGCTTTGTTCTTTTGGGAAGGTTGGACCATTAGTTTTAAGTTTTGTGCAGGATGACACATAATATGCCTAGTAAGTATACTCAAATGGGGACATTGGAGAAGAAAGATTATGAAAGTCTACCTCAATACGTTTGAAAGATCCGGTTCTACTGTTGGTACATGAGTACGGTGTTGAAGTTAGCACAATGGGATCAACCTGACCAAGTAGCCACTTTGATTGGTAAGTGTTTACCCGACCGTTCACCCTACTTAGAAATTAAGGTGAAGTTTAGTGATTTTCATTTTCTTGGAGGCCTTTCAAGCTATTCTAAGTATAAGGATGTTGTTGGTCAATGGGGTTGTGATGGAGGTTCTTGGAGGGGTACATTGCTAAGAAGGAACAGGAGTATCAACAAATGAATGTGAATAAGGAGACCCCGCCCGCACCTAGCCCAACAGGTAGTCAATGGAGTGAAGACCAAATGGAAGAGGAGACTCCTACAGGTTCTAAGACTGGTGAATCCAAGCATAGTTCATGCTATGAAATTGAGGACCCAAACCCAGTAATCCCTATATATGTTGACTTGATAGCTGAATCTCATGAAGAGGAAAAAGAATCAGATCCCGAGGAAGACATGGAAGGAGAAGGAGAGAAAACAGATGAAGAAATGGGGGATGATACTAAGGATGACCCAAAATTCGTACCGAAGAAATATGTTATGTCGAGAGATAAGAAGGATAATGTTAATATGTAGAGACTTTTGTTTAGAAATAGTTAACTGATTATGTCTAATGTTTTAATGCCTAGTTAAACACTATAAGTTATTGTTTATCTTAGTTTGAATAAGTGGCAGTGAGCCATAAGAAGTAATGAGAGAAGTTGAGTAATAAAATTTTTTTTTATGATTAAAGCCTCAAGTAGAATAGAACCAAGGGAATTATTTTTATTTTTTATATGCTTTATTTTTATTCCAATGGTTGTGTAAACAATTAAGACAAAGTGAACCATTCACTCTACAAGAATAAAATTTCTTCTATGAGATGAAATGAAAAAGTGTTTTATGATTTAAGTCTCTGTGTCCTAACTTATAGTTAGACTTAATTTAACACAAAGGTATTGTCCTCTACAGGAGAAATAGAATGGCTGAACGTAACAACAATCGGCTGAATGAAGTAGTAAGGCAATTAGCTACTGTAGCTGAACAGTTAGCTGCCAGAGGAAATGGAAATGGTAGTGACCCTGCTGGGGCACTCTTCAAGAAAATTTCTCAAAGCAAGCCACCAACTAACCAAGGAGAGCACAATCCAACTATTCTAGAGGGATGGTTAAGAGAATTTAATAAATTGTTTGGGGCAGTTGAGTGTCCAGAGGAGCATAAGGTAAACCATGCTGTTTACTATCTTAGGAGAGAAGCTGACTTGTGGTGGTCACGGAATGATGTTGTAATAAGGGCTTTACCAGGGTTCAATTGGGAAATGTTTCAGGATTAGATTCGTAATAAGTTTTACCCTGTGTTTCTTCAGAAATAGAAGGCTGAGGAGTTCCTAGAACTTAGAATGGGGAGTATGTCTGTTACTGAGTACTACTCTAAGTTTATAGATCTGTCTAGGTTTGCCCCTGAGGCTGTGGCAACTGAGAGGCTGAAAGCTAGTCCTTTTGAGAGGGGGTTACCCTTAGACTTACAATCACAACTAGCTGGACAAATTTTTGAATCCTTGGATGACTTATATGGTAGGGCGGCACACTTGTATGCCATAGACCAAAAGAAGAAGGAAGTACAGAAGGAGAGTGAGACGAGGGAGAAAAGGAAGGATGGTGGAGGAAACTTCAACCAACAAGGGAATCATGGTGGATATAAGAGACCTCGTTTCAACAACTTGAAGGGTACTAGGGGAAGCTTTGGGAAGCTTAATTCTGGAAATGGGAATAGGACTCGGGTGGTTAGTCAAGAAGGCGTGTGTGTACTTTTGTAAGAAGTGTCCCAACAACCACCCAGGAAAAGACTGTGCAGGGAACCCAATGTCTTGTAGGTTGTGTAACAAACTTGGACACCGTGAGTATGAGTGCTTCTCTAAGAACAAAGGAAAGGAGGGACAAAATTCTCAAGCCAAGGGGAATTTAGTTGGGGGAAAACAAAAGGGTTTCCAAGGAAATATGGGAGGAAAGGTAAACTCTCAAGCCAGAAGTAGGAATGGGAGTGGAAATGGAGGAAGACAGCCTAAGACCTCAAAAACTGGGAAGCTGAATGTGATAGCTCGAAGCGAAGCGGATGCTAATAAGGATGTGATCACCGGTACTTTTTCTATTCATTCCTTACCTGTTAAAGTTTTGTTTGATTCTGGTGCAACGTACTCTTTTGTTTCCATTAAAATCTTAGAAAAGTTAAAACCTGTGTTGGGAAAAGTAGATGCAGTAGACATGTCAATAGTGTTACCTTCGGGACAAGAAGTGCAATGTTCAAGGAGATATCAGGATGTTCCTATTGTAATTGAGGGAGTGGAGTTTAAGGCTAACCTAATCGAGTTTGATTTAGGTGACCTAGAAGTGATCTTAGGAATGGATTGGTTGAGTAAACATAAGGCTGAGATTCAGTGTGAACCACAGAAGATCTCGTTGGTGAATAAGGGTAAGAAGGTGAGTTATTAGAGGACAGGAAGACCGAAACACAATAAAATCGTGTCAGTAATGAGGTTCGCTAGGTTTGTGAAAGAGGTTTTTCGATTTACCTTTGTAGTGTGCAGGATGTGGATCAGATTGAGAATGCTAAACCTTAAGATATTGAAGTAGTGAAGGACTTTCTTGATGTGTTTTCGGAGGAGATTCCGGAAATGCCACCGAAGCGGGAGATTGACTTTACTATAGACTTAGTCCTAGGAACAACACCTATTTCCAAAGCACCCTATAGGATGGCGCCCGGGAGATGAGCGAATTAAAGGAGCAGTTGCGGGATTTGTTGGAAAAGTGGTACATTAGGCCTAGTGCTTCACCTTGGGGAGCACCAGTACTGTTTGTGAAAAAGAAAGATGGGAGTTTGAGGTTATGTATTGACTATAGGGAGCTGAATAAAGTGACGATCAAGAATAAGTATCCATTGCAAAGGATTGATGACTTGTTTGATCAATTGAAAGGAGCTACGGTGTTTTCGAAAATTAACCTAAGGTCAGGATACCATCAATTGAGGATTGCTAATGAGGACATACCGAAAATATCTTTTCGCACTAGGGATGGGCATTACGAATTCACTGTTATGCCTTTTGGGTTGACCAATGCACCAGCAATTTTTATGGATTTACTAAATAGAATCTTCCAACGGTTTTTGGATAATTTTTTAGTCGTTTTCATTGATTACATATTGGTGTATTCTAAGAGGAAGGAAGAACATGTGGAGCATTTGAGGACAATCTTGATGACATTAAGGGAAAATGAGTTATATGCTAAGTTCTCAAAATGTGAATTCTGGTTGGAGAAAGTAGCATTCTTGGGACATATTGTGTCTAAAGAGGGAGTTGAGGTAGATCCAACCAAAATTGAAGAGGTCAAGGAATGGCCTACACTGAAAAATGTAACGGATGTACAGAGTTTCTTAGGGTTAGCAGGTTACTATAGGAGGTTTGTGAAAGACTTTTCGAGGATTGCTAAACCCATGACTTCGTTAATGAAGAAAGACAGCAAATTTGAGTGGAGTAATAAGTGTGAAGAGGCATTTCAGACTTAAAAAGAACGTTTGACTACAGCTCCAATAATGACTTTGCCAGATGGAAGTGACTCTTATGATGTGTTTAGTGATGCTTCTAAAAATGGTTTGGGATGTGTGTTGATGTAAAATAGGAAGGTGATAGCTTATGCCTAGAGATAATTGAAACCATATGAGGTTAACTACCCTACACATGATTTGGAGTTAGCAGCAATAGTGTTTGCCTTGAAAATTTGGAGACATTATTTATATGGAGAGAAATGTAGGATATACACAGACCACAAGAGTTTAAAGTACTTTTTCACTCAAAAAGATTTAAACACGAGACAAAGGAGATGGCTCGAGTTGATCAAGGACTACGACCTAGATATCCAATACCATGAAGGGAAAGCCAATGTGGTAGCCGATGCTCTGAGTCGTAAAACGAAATATGGAATGAATACCTTGGTAGTTGCTAATGAGCTATGTAAAGATATGGAGATATTGAGCTTGGAAATAGTGAAGAAGGGAGAGTTGGAAGGGATTCTTTGTAATCTTAGTATCCAACCAACAATACTTGAGGAAATTAGGAAGAGTCAGGAAGGGGATGTAAAACTGGACAAAATTAAGAAGAAGCTGAAAGCAGGAAAGCGTATGGATTTTAAAATTCATGAGGATGGAAGCTTAAGGTATAAGGGAAGGTGGTGTGTACCACAGAAATGTGAGGATTTGAAGCGAAGATTAATGGAGGAGGGTCATAGTACCCCGTATTCAGTGCATCCTGGGGGCGATAAACTTTACAAGGATCTAAAGAAGATGTATTGGTGGCCTAGGATGAAGAGAGAAGTGGCTGAATTTGTGAGTAAATGTCTTACTTGTCAAAAGGTTAAATTTGAGCATAAGAGACCTCAAGGAGAAGTCCAACCACTTGAGATACCAGGATGGAAATGGGATAGCATTTCAATGGACTTTGTGACTTGCTTGCCAAAGACTAAAAATCAGAATGATACCATATGGGTAGTGGTAGATAGACTCACTAAGTCAGCAGTGTTTATACCCATGAAAGAGACTTGGAAAATGGAGCAACTTGCAAAGGCTTACATAAAATATGTTGTGAGGTTACATGGAGTTCCAAAGGATATCATGTCAGATAGAGATTCTAGATTTCTCTCGAAATTCTGGGGAAGTGTTCAGGAGAACTTTGGCACGACCTTGAAGATGAGTACAGCTTTCCATCCATCAACTGATGGACAAACAAAGAGAACCATACAAACCTTAGAAGGCATGCTAAGGGCTTGTGTAATGGACTTCCAAGGGAATTGGGAGGATCACTTAGATCTCATTGAGTTTTCGTACAACAATAGTTACCATGCAAGTATTGTCATGGCACCCCTTTGAAGCTCCATATGGAAGGAGGTGTAGGAGCCCTTTGTGTTGGAACAACATAAGTGAAACAGTAATTCTAGGACCTCAGTTAATAGAGGAGACCACAGAGAAATTAGAGTAATACAAGCAAAGATTCAAGCAGCACAGGATAGACAAAAATCCTATGCGGATCAAAAGCGCCAAGATGTTGTGTTCGAAGTTGGCGAAAAGGTGTTACTTAAGGTATCACCAATGAAAGGAGTGATGAGGTTTGGAAAGANAGGTCAAGGAATGGCCTACACTGAAAAATGTAACGGATGTACAGAGTTTCTTAGGGTTAGCAGGTTACTATAGGAGGTTTGTGAAAGACTTTTCGAGGATTGCTAAACCCATGACTTCGTTAATGAAGAAAGACTGTAAGTTTGAGTGGAGTAATANGAAGAAAGACAGCAAATTTGAGTGGAGTAATAAGTGTGAAGAGGCATTTCAGACTTAAAAAGAACGTTTGACTACAGCTCCAATAATGACTTTGCCAGATGGAAGTGACTCTTATGATGTGTTTAGTGATGCTTCTAAAAATGGTTTGGGATGTGTGTTGATGTAAAATAGGAAGGTGATAGCTTATGCCTAGAGATAATTGAAACCATATGAGGTTAACTACCCTACACATGATTTGGAGTTAGCAGCAATAGTGTTTGCCTTGAAAATTTGGAGACATTATTTATATGGAGAGAAATGTAGGATATACACAGACCACAAGAGTTTAAAGTACTTTTTCACTCAAAAAGATTTAAACACGAGACAAAGGAGATGGCTCGAGTTGATCAAGGACTACGACCTAGATATCCAATACCATGAAGGGAAAGCCAATGTGGTAGCCGATGCTCTGAGTCGTAAAACGAAATATGGAATGAATACCTTGGTAGTTGCTAATGAGCTATGTAAAGATATGGAGATATTGAGCTTGGAAATAGTGAAGAAGGGAGAGTTGGAAGGGATTCTTTGTAATCTTAGTATCCAACCAACAATACTTGAGGAAATTAGGAAGAGTCAGGAAGGGGATGTAAAACTGGACAAAATTAAGAAGAAGCTGAAAGCAGGAAAGCGTATGGATTTTAAAATTCATGAGGATGGAAGCTTAAGGTATAAGGGAAGGTGGTGTGTACCACAGAAATGTGAGGATTTGAAGCGAAGATTAATGGAGGAGGGTCATAGTACCCCGTATTCAGTGCATCCTGGGGGCGATAAACTTTACAAGGATCTAAAGAAGATGTATTGGTGGCCTAGGATGAAGAGAGAAGTGGCTGAATTTGTGAGTAAATGTCTTACTTGTCAAAAGGTTAAATTTGAGCATAAGAGACCTCAAGGAGAAGTCCAACCACTTGAGATACCAGGATGGAAATGGGATAGCATTTCAATGGACTTTGTGACTTGCTTGCCAAAGACTAAAAATCAGAATGATACCATATGGGTAGTGGTAGATAGACTCACTAAGTCAGCAGTGTTTATACCCATGAAAGAGACTTGGAAAATGGAGCAACTTGCAAAGGCTTACATAAAATATGTTGTGAGGTTACATGGAGTTCCAAAGGATATCATGTCAGATAGAGATTCTAGATTTCTCTCGAAATTCTGGGGAAGTGTTCAGGAGAACTTTGGCACGACCTTGAAGATGAGTACAGCTTTCCATCCATCAACTGATGGACAAACAAAGAGAACCATACAAACCTTAGAAGGCATGCTAAGGGCTTGTGTAATGGACTTCCAAGGGAATTGGGAGGATCACTTAGATCTCATTGAGTTTTCGTACAACAATAGTTACCATGCAAGTATTGTCATGGCACCCCTTTGAAGCTCCATATGGAAGGAGGTGTAGGAGCCCTTTGTGTTGGAACAACATAAGTGAAACAGTAATTCTAGGACCTCAGTTAATAGAGGAGACCACAGAGAAATTAGAGTAATACAAGCAAAGATTCAAGCAGCACAGGATAGACAAAAATCCTATGCGGATCAAAAGCGCCAAGATGTTGTGTTCGAAGTTGGCGAAAAGGTGTTACTTAAGGTATCACCAATGAAAGGAGTGATGAGGTTTGGAAAGAAAGGAAAGTTAAGCCCAAAGCACATAGGACTCTATGAGATCTTGCAAAAGGTAGGAAAGGTGGCTTATAAGCTAGCACTACCAATGGAGTTGAGCAAAGTTCATAATGTTTCCCATGCGTCTCAACTAAGGAAGTTTGTGCCGGATGCGTCACATGTGTTGCAACCCGAAGCAATAGAGTTAGACCAAAGTTTGACCTATGAAGAGAGGCCAATTAAAATCCCTGATAGTAAGCCTAGAAATACTTGTAGAAAGAGTTACAGGGACGTAACTCCTTTTAAGGGGGGTAGAAAGCGACCAGTTTTTGCGCGTTTTTACCCTCAATTTTACAAGCTTTTACGAGTTTTTATGACTTTTGAGTAAGAAGTTTCATGTTTGTCTAATAGAAGTTGTCAAGTAAGTGCCTAAAGTCTACAACAACATAGAAGTTTCTGTAACAAGTATGAAGTAAAAGTAGTCTCTATTCAAATTTCATACACTAACCTACACAAAGGGTTGAAACTTCTTTAAAGGGGGTTAGACTGTAATACCCCACATTTTCACGTATTTAAACAAAGTATTTTTCTGTTTCATGCGTATAATCTTCGTATATATTCGTATAATTTTAATATTTTTATTGAAAATTATGTCCAATAGAAGTATTAAATAAAAAGAAATTAACAAAAATATAGTAAGTAATAAAGTCTTGGTTAAAAGTATTATTTGTGTTCTTAAATAGTATTTTTATGATTAAAAATATTTTAAAAGCTTCTAAAAATAGATTTTAAAGGTTTCCTAATTTACTTAGGAGTGTTTATGGGCCTCACCAAAATCCTACTTTGGGCCCTATAAATACCATACAAAACCTAAAATTCCAAACTTTTCCTGATCATACTAGTCAATTAGGATTCCAAAATTTAGAGAGAAAAGGGAGAAAAAAAACTTGCAAATTCCGAAAAAAAAAGAGAGTCGGAAGTTTCAAAAGGAAAAAAAAATTTTGGGAGTTGTGCCTCGGGATCCGCGCCTAGACGGACCACCGCCGGCCACCTGCTGCGCCCCGGCCACCCGCTGCACCGCCGTACTTCCTCCCCTATTTTGGTATATTTCGAATCTTTTATATATAAAAAAGATTTTCTACTTCTTTATTTTTGATTCAATCTTGAAAATTTATGATTATAATTGTGTTTAATCATGTTTTTATAAGTTTAATTATGTTTTTATATAAGTATGAATTGTTTTTAAGGCATGAATAAATTTTGGTGATCATGAAATTATAAGTTAGGGTTTGAAAATTTATAAAGTTATGATTTTTATGAATTTTGTATTCCAAACTTCAATGTTATGATCATAGATTATTTGTGGGTGAACTTATGTTGATGTTATTAAGTTTAGATTGATTTTTAAGGGTTTTAATCTTGTTTTAGAAAGCTGTCCAAATTTTATAATAATGAAATTGAGTAGAATAAATATTATAAACATGTTTTAACATATGAAAAATTGTTCTAAAGTCTAGATTGACTTCATAAACATGTTAGTAGATTGTAGAAATGTTTTGACATGAAATCATGATGTTTTCATAAGTTTTTCATGACTTTTAAGGGGAGAAATAAATCTGAAATTTTAATAAAAACAAGAATTAAATTGAGTTTTAAGTGTCCAAATTGCACTAGTATGATCAAACATCAATTCTATGATGAAATATAAAAATTTTTGTATGTTTTATGATGTTTAAGAGTAGTTTTAAGCATGTTTAACATGCTGTCCGAATTTTATAAATTAATTAAATAGCCTTTTAAAGTATGTAAATAGCATAAATTGATCATGTAAGTAAGGTAATACATTATACGATCGATTTGTGTCATTTTCGGAAGTTTTCAAGGAGTTTTGATAAATTTAGATTGGTGTCCACTTTTCTAAAGTGGCATGGAAATTTTATTAAGGTTTTATAAAGTATAATTAAGTCCCGAAAACTAAGTAGAATTGCAGTAGAGAAGAAAATTGAAGTATGGAATTGAATAGAGACCAAATAAGGAATGTTTTGGACAAAGTTTCCAAATTTAGAAGTTGGTTAAGGTTGTTGTAGAATTTAGTCAACAAGTTTTTTAATTTAGTTCGGTTTTCCTTGTGTAGGAGACTTTGATTTAGTCCACTTCTAGAAGTTGTGGCGGAGCACAGCTATTTTACAAGGTACGTAAGTACTAAAGGCAAACATAGGAGTTAGAATGCATGCTTGAGAAAGTCTTGTTTATATGAATCTTATATGCTTGTTCTGGATCATGAATTTATATGCATGACATGTTGTTAGTAACATGTTTTTTATTTTTAATGACATTCCATGTTAAATAGAAAGTTTAATTTTCATAAGCTCGAATTGGAATGTTATGATGAATATAGTTTGGCCAACAGTTTTATGAATAAAGGAAAGAAGTTAATTTTAAAGTTGATTAGATACTTAATCAACAAGAAAGGTAGTCGTGAATTTGTTCACATGATTAATAGAAGTAATGAGCAATTATTTTTTGTATAATACCACTCACAGTTTAATATGTGGTCAAGAAGAAAGTAAGTTATTAGCCAGTCACAGTTAATGTGTGGTACAGGAGATTCAGTTTAATTCAAGGACTCACATAAGTTAATTTGGAATCACCTTAAAGTAAAGATAATGAATATGGTTGCTTGTTTGTATGCATGTCTTTATGTGATGTTGCATGAGAGTCATAACATTGTTAAACCTGTTAATCACGTAAAGTGTAAGAGGATTCGCACCAAAACTCTTGGAACGTATATACCTTGAGTATGAACAATGGGGGGAGTCGTATGGAACAGTGATCTATGACTTCTAATTGGAGTACAAGACGTTGTACTCTTTTATATTATAAATGCGCTGGATATCCGTCACCTCGTGTGACATAGGTAATACCTTCTTGGAGTTGCTCCCAAGTTGGTGCCCAATAGGGCGATTTTAAAGGAAAGGAAACCCGTTCGATGCCGAATCCAAAAATTAAATATAATAATAATTTTATTGAGTCCATGTACAGGTAAGAAGGTTGTCAAAGGTAAGTTGAGTGCATGTTTTATTTCTTATTGTTATTGCATAGTCTTTAGTAGTTATGTACTCAGCTTTGCTGACTGTTTGCTTTGTGTGCATGGCTTTGTCTTGGACTTGGCCCTACGATGACCCACTTGTGGTGAGTAGTTGTCTAGTAAAAGGAAAGCTGCAGGTACAAGTGGGCATAAGTCATTTCATGATGGGATGGAGTGAGAGCGCTTGCTGTGGTTGTAGTTTTACTTTATTTCAATTGCTTTCAGAGACTAACGTTTATTTGATTGTTTGGATTTTGAAAGACTTCTGATTATTAATTTTGGTTTGGTTTTAAAGGGCCATTAATATGGTTCCGAAGTGTAATAAATTTAAAATTGATTTTATTTTAAAGTTGTTTGAAGTTTAGTTTTAAATTGTTTTGGTTTTAAAGACTTCCGCTGTAGTACTTTGATAAATGCCTTAGCCGTTATCACGGTGGCGGTAATACTTTGGTTTTTCCATATATAGTAGTTTAATAAATGTAATATCTACTAGTTTAACATGTTTTCCGGAAAAATTGGAAGTAGGAAGTTAGAGAAAATCTAGGGTGTTACAAAGTGGTATCAGAGCCTAGTTTTTGAAATAAAATGAATTTTATTTTTGGGGGTACCCTAAGTTTTTATTATTTTTGGAACGAGAAATTTCTTAAATCGGAAACTTTTGAAAATAGAATCTTTCTAAAAGTAGTAATTTCCTAAAATGGAAAGTTTTGAAAAATAAGTTATGTGTGCAGGTATGCAAGGAATTCCGGTATGTATTATGTGTTATCGCTTTAATACCATGTTGTGAGTTTGGGTAGGAAGTTGGGCATGTAGGATAGACTTTGTTTCTGTTCTTTCATGCTTTGAAGTTTTTAATCAAGGTGATGCTTATGTGGATAGTTGGGTGTAACCAAAATTGTATGTTAGCCACAAGACTTTCTTTTTGCAGAACTGTTAGTTGTTTGTTTTGTTCTTTTGGGAAGGATGGACCATTAGTTTTAAGTTTTGTGCAGGATGACACATAATATGCCTAGTAAGTATACTCAAATGGGGACATTGGAGAAGAAAGATTATGAAAGTCCACCTCAATACGTTTGGAAGATCCGGTTCTACTGTTGGTACATGAGTACGGTGTTGAAGTTACCACAATGGGATCAACCTGACCAAGTAGCCGCTTTGATTGTTAAGTGTTTACCCGACCGTTCACCCTACTTAGAAATTAAGGTGAAGTTTAGTGATTTTCATTTTCTTGGAGGCCTTCCAAACTATTCTAAGTATAAGGATGCTGTTGGTCAATGGGGTTGTGATTAGAGGTTCTTGGAGGGGTACATTGCTAAGAAGGAAGAGGAGTATCAACAAATGAATGCGAATAAGGAGACCCCACCCGCACCAAGCCCAACAGATAGTCAATGGAGTGAAGACCAAATGGAAGAGGAGACTCCTACAGGTTCGAAGACTGGTGAATCCAAGGATAGTTCATGTTATGAAATTGAGGACCCAAACCCAGTAATCCCGGTATATGTTGACTTGATAACTGAATCTGAAGAAGAGGAAGAAGAATCAGATCCTGAGGAAGTCATGGAAGGAGAAAGAGAGGAAACAGATGAAGAAATGGGGGATGATACTAAGGATGACCCAGAATTCGTACCGAAGAAATATGTTATGTCGAGAGACAAGAAGGATAATGTTAATATGTAGAGACCTTGTTTAGAAGTAGTTAACTGTTTATGTCTACTGTTTTAATGCCTAGTTGGACACTATAAGTTATTGTTTATATTAGTTTGAATAAGTGGCAGTGAGCCATAAGAAGTAATTGGAGAAGTTGAGTAATAAAATGATTTTATGATTAAAGCCTTAATTAGAATAGAACCAAGGGAATTATTTTTATTTCTTATATGCTTTATTCTTATTCTAATGGTTGTGTAAACAATCAAGACAAAGTGAATCATTCACTCTAAAAGAATGAAATTTCTTTTATGAGATGAAATGAAAAAGTGTTTTATGATTTAAGTCTCTGTGTCCTAACTTATAGATAGACTTAATTTAATACAAAGGTCTTTTCCTCTACAGGAGAAATAGAATGGCTGAACGTAACAACAATCAGCTGAATGAGGTAGTAAGGCAATTAGCTACTGTAGCTGAACAGTTAGCTGCCAGAGGAAATGAAAATGGTAGTGACCCTGCTGGGGAACTCTTCAAGAAAATTTCTCAAAGCAAGCCACCCACTTACCAAGGAGAGCACAATCCAACTGTTCTAGAGGGATGGTTGAGAGAATTCAATAAATTGTTTGGGGCAGTTGAGTGTCCAGAGGAGCTTAAGGTGAACCATGCTGTTTACTATCTTAGGGGAGAAGCTGACTTATGGTGGTCACAGAATGAGGCTGTAATAAGGGCTTTACCAGGATTCAATTGGGAAATGTTTCAGGAGCAGATTCGTAATAAGTTCTACCCTGTGTTTCTTCAGAAACAGAAGGCTGAGGAGTTCCTAGAACTTAGAATGGGGAGTATGTCTGTTACTGAGTACTACTCTAAGTTTATAGAGCTGTCTAGGTTTGCTCCTGAGGCTGTGGCAACTGAGAGGCTGAAAGCTAGTCGTTTTGAGAGGGGGTTACCCTTAGACTTACAATCACAACTAGCTGGACAAATCTTTGAATCCTTGGATGACTTATATGGTAGGGCTGCACACTTGTATGCCATAGACCAAAAGAAGAAGGAAGTACAGAAGGAGAGTGAGACGAGGGAGAAAAGGAAGGATGGTGGAGGAAACTTCAACCAACAAGGGAATCATGGTGGATATAAGAGACCTCGTTACAACAACTTCCAGGGTAATAGGGGAAACTATGGGAAGCCTAATTCTGGAAATGGGAATAGGACTCAGGTGGCTAGTCAAGGAGGGCGTGTGTACTTTTGCAAGAAGTGTCCCAACAACCACCCAGGAAAAGACTGTGCAGGGAACCCAGTGACTTGTAGGTTGTGTAACAAACTTGGACACCGTGAGTATGAGTGCTTCTCTAAGAACAAAGGAAAGGAGGGACAGAATTCTCAAGCTAAGGGGAATTTAGTTGGGGGACAACAAAAGGGTTTCCAAGGAAATATGGGAGGAAAGGTGAACTCTCAAGCCGGAAGTAGGAATGGGAGTGGAAATGGAGGAAGGCAGCCTAAGACCTCAAACACTGGGAAGCTGAATGTGATAGCTCGAAGCGAAGCGGATGCTAATAAGGATGTGATCACCGGTACTTTTTCTATTCATTCCTTACCTGTTAAAGTTTTGTTTGATTCTGGTGCAACATACTCTTTTGTTTCCATTAAACTCTTAGAAAAGTTAAAACCTGTGTTGGGAAAAGTAGATGCAGTAGACATGTCAATAGTGTTACCTTCGGGACAAGAAGTGCAATGTTCAAGGAGATATCAGGATGTTCCTATTGTAATTGAGGGAGTGGAGTTTAAGGCTAACCTAATCGAGTTTGATTTAGGTGACCTAGAAGTGATCTTAGGAATGGATTGGTTGAGTAAACATAAGGCTGAGATTCAGTGTGAACCACAGAAGATCTCGTTGGTGAATAAGGGTAAGAAGGTGAGTTATTGGAGGACAGGAAGACCGAAACACAACAAAATAGTGTCAGTAATGAGGTTCGCTAGGTTTGTGAAAAGAGGTTTTCCGATTTACCTTTGTAGTGTGCAAGATGTGGATCAGATTGAGACTGCTAAACCTGAGGATATTGAAGTAGTGAAGGACTTTCTTGATGTGTTTCCGGAGGAGATTCCGGGAATGCCACCGAAGCGGGAGATTGACTTTACTATAGACTTAGTCCCAGGAACAACACCTATTTCCAAAGCACCCTATAGGATGGCGCCTGTGGAAATGAGCGAATTAAAGGAGCAGTTGCAGGATTTGTTGGAAAAGGGGTATATTAGGCCTAGTGCTTCACCTTGGGGAGCACCAGTACTGTTTGTGAAAAAGAAAGATGGGAGTTTGAGGTTATGTATTGACTATAGGGAGCTGAATAAAGTGACGATCAAGAATAAGTATCCATTGCCAAGGATTGATGACTTGTTTGATCAATTGAAAGGAGCTACGGTGTTTTCGAAAATTGACTTAAGGTCAGGATACCATCAATTGAGGATTGCTAATGAGGACATACCGAAAACAACTTTTCGCACTAGGTATGGGCATTACGAATTCACTGTTATGCCTTTTGGGTTGACCAATGCACCAGCAATTTTTATGGATTTAATGAATAGAATCTTCCAACGGTTTTTGGATAATTTTGTAGTCGTTTTCATTGATGACATATTGGTGTATTCTAAGAGCAAGGAAGAACATGTGGAGCATTTGAGGACAATCTTGATGACATTAAGGGAAAATGAGTTATATGCTAAGTTCTCAAAATGTGAATTCTGGTTGGAGAAAGTAGCATTCTTGGGACATATTGTGTCTAAAGAGGGAGTTGAGGTAGATCCAACCAAAATTGAAGCGGTCAAGGAGTGGCCTACACCGAAGAATGTAACGGATGTACGGAGTTTCTTAGGGTTAGCAGGTTACTATAGGAGGTTTGTGAAAGACTTTTCGAGGATTGCTAAACCCATGACTTCGTTAATGAAGAAAGACTGTAAGTTTGAGTGGAGTAATAAGTGTGAAGAGGCATTTCAGACTTTAAAAGAGCGTTTGACTACAGCTCCAGTGCTAACCTTGCCAGATGGAAGTGACTCTTATGATGTGTTTAGTGATGCTTCTAAAAATGGTCTGGGATGTGTGTTGATGCAAAATAGAAAGGTGATAGCTTATGCCTCGAGACAATTGAAACCATATGAGGTTAACTACCCTACACATGATTTGGAGTTAGCAGCAATAGTGTTTGCCTTGAAAATTTGGAGACATTATTTATATGGAGTGAAATGTAGGATATACACAGACCACAAGAGTTTAAAGTACTTTTTCACTCAAAAAGATTTAAACACGAGACAAAGGAGATGGCTCGAGTTGATCAAGGACTACGACCTAGATATCCAATACCATGAAGGGAAAGCCAATGTGGTAGCCGATGCTCTGAGTCGTAAAACGAAACATGGAATGAATACCTTGGTAGTTGCTAATGAGCTATGTAAAGATATGGAGATATTGAGCTTGGAAATAGTGAAGAAGGGAGAGTTGGAAGGGATTCTTTGTAATCTTAGTATCCAACCAACAATACTTGAGGAAATTAGGAAGAGTCAGGAAGGGGATGTAAAACTGGACAAAATTAAGAAGAAGCTGAAAGCAGGAAAGCGTATGGATTTTAAAATTCATGAGGATGGAAGCTTAAGGTATAAGGGAAGGTGGTGTGTACCACAGAAATGTGAGGATTTGAAGCGAAGATTAATGGAGGAGGGTCATAGTACCCCGTATTCAGTGCATCCTGGGGGCGATAAACTTTACAAGGATCTAAAGAAGATGTATTGGTGGCCTAGGATGAAGAGAGAAGTGGCTGAATTTGTGAGTAAATGTCTTACTTGTCAAAAGGTTAAATTTGAGCATAAGAGACCTCAAGGAGAAGTCCAACCACTTGAGATACCAGGATGGAAATGGGATAGCATTTCAATGGACTTTGTGACTTGCTTGCCAAAGACTAAAAATCAGAATGATACCATATGGGTAGTGGTAGATAGACTCACTAAGTCAGCAGTGTTTATACCCATGAAAGAGACTTGGAAAATGGAGCAACTTGCAAAGGCTTACATAAAATATGTTGTGAGGTTACATGGAGTTCCAAAGGATATCATGTCAGATAGAGATTCTAGATTTCTCTCGAAATTCTGGGGAAGTGTTCAGGAGAACTTTGGCACGACCTTGAAGATGAGTACAGCTTTCCATCCATCAACTGATGGACAAACAAAGAGAACCATACAAACCTTAGAAGGCATGCTAAGGGCTTGTGTAATGGACTTCCAAGGGAATTGGGAGGATCACTTAGATCTCATTGAGTTTTCGTACAACAATAGTTACCATGCAAGTATTGGCATGGCACCCCTTTGAAGCTCCATATGGAAGGAGGTGTAGGAGCCCTTTGTGTTGGAACAACATAAGTGAAACAGTAATTCTAGGACCTCAGTTAATAGAGGAGACCACAGAGAAATTAGAGTAATACAAGCAAAGATTCAAGCAGCACAGGATAGACAAAAATCCTATGCGGATCAAAAGCGCCAAGATGTTGTGTTCGAAGTTGGCGAAAAGGTGTTACTTAAGGTATCACCAATGAAAGGAGTGATGAGGTTTGGAAAGAAAGGAAAGTTAAGCCCAAAGCACATAGGACTCTATGAGATCTTGCAAAAGGTAGGAAAGGTGGCTTATAAGCTAGCACTACCAATGGAGTTGAGCAAAGTTCATAATGTTTCCCATGCGTCTCAACTAAGGAAGTTTGTGCCGGATGCGTCACATGTGTTGCAACCCGAAGCAATAGAGTTAGACCAAAGTTTGACCTATGAAGAGAGGCCAATTAAAATCCCTGATAGTAAGCCTAGAAATACTTGTAGAAAGAGTTACAGGGACGTAACTCCTTTTAAGGGGGGTAGAAAGCGACCAGTTTTTGCGCGTTTTTACCCTCAATTTTACAAGCTTTTACGAGTTTTTATGACTTTTGAGTAAGAAGTTTCATGTTTGTCTAATAGAAGTTGTCAAGTAAGTGCCTAAAGTCTACAACAACATAGAAGTTTCTGTAACAAGTATGAAGTAAAAGTAGTCTCTATTCAAATTTCATACACTAACCTACACAAAGGGTTGAAACTTCTTTAAAGGGGGTTAGACTGTAATACCCCACATTTTCACGTATTTAAACAAAGTATTTTTCTGTTTCATGCGTATAATCTTCGTATATATTCGTATAATTTTAATATTTTTATTGAAAATTATGTCCAATAGAAGTATTAAATAAAAAGAAATTAACAAAAATATAGTAAGTAATAAAGTCTTGGTTAAAAGTATTATTTGTGTTCTTAAATAGTATTTTTATGATTAAAAATATTTTAAAAGCTTCTAAAAATAGATTTTAAAGGTTTCCTAATTTACTTAGGAGTGTTTATGGGCCTCACCAAAATCCTACTTTGGGCCCTATAAATACCATACAAAACCTAAAATTCCAAACTTTTCCTGATCATACTAGTCAATTAGGATTCCAAAATTTAGAGAGAAAAGGGAGAAAAAAAACTTGCAAATTCCGAAAAAAAAAGAGAGTCGGAAGTTTCAAAAGGAAAAAAAAATTTTGGGAGTTGTGCCTCGGGATCCGCGCCTAGACGGACCACCGCCGGCCACCTGCTGCGCCCCGGCCACCCGCTGCACCGCCGTACTTCCTCCCCTATTTTGGTATATTTCGAATCTTTTATATATAAAAAAGATTTTCTACTTCTTTATTTTTGATTCAATCTTGCAAATTTATGATTATAATTGTGTTTAATCATGTTTTTATAAGTTTAATTATGTTTTTATATAAGTATGAATTGTTTTTAAGGCATGAATNACTAAAAATCAGAATGATACCATATGGGTAGTGGTAGATAGACTCACTAAGTCAGCAGTGTTTATACCCATGAAAGAGACTTGGAAAATGGAGCAACTTGCAAAGGNATTCCAAACTTCAATGTTATGATCATAGATTATTTGTGGGTGAACTTATGTTGATGTTATTAAGTTTAGATTGATTTTTAAGGGTTTTAATCTTGTTTTAGAAAGCTGTCCAAATTTTATAATAATGAAATTGAGTAGAATAAATATTATAAACATGTTTTAACATATGAAAAATTGTTCTAAAGTCTAGATTGACTTCATAAACATGTTAGTAGATTGTAGAAATGTTTTGACATGAAATCATGATGTTTTCATAAGTTTTTCATGACTTTTAAGGGGAGAAATAAATCTGAAATTTTAATAAAAACAAGAATTAAATTGAGTTTTAAGTGTCCAAATTGCACTAGTATGATCAAACATCAATTCTATGATGAAATATAAAAATTTTTGTATGTTTTATGATGTTTAAGAGTAGTTTTAAGCATGTTTAACATGCTGTCCGAATTTTATAAATTAATTAAATAGCCTTTTAAAGTATGTAAATAGCATAAATTGATCATGTAAGTAAGGTAATACATTATACGATCGATTTGTGTCATTTTCGGAAGTTTTCAAGGAGTTTTGATAAATTTAGATTGGTGTCCACTTTTCTAAAGTGGCATGGAAATTTTATTAAGGTTTTATAAAGTATAATTAAGTCCCGAAAACTAAGTAGAATTGCAGTAGAGAAGAAAATTGAAGTATGAAATTGAATAGAGACCAAATAAGGAATGTTTTGGACAAAGTTTCCAAATTTAGAAGTTGGTTAAGGTTGTTGTAGAATTTAGTCAACAAGTTTTTTTAATTTAGTTCGGTTTTCCTTGTGTAGGAGACTTTGATTTAGTCTACTTTTAAAAGTTGTGGCGGAGCACAACTATTTTACAAGGTACGTAAGTACTAAAGGCAAACATAGGAATTAGAATGCATGCTTGAGAAAGTCTTGTTTATATGAATCTTATATGCTTGTTCTGGATCATGAATTTATATGCATGACATGTTGTTAGTAACATGTTTTTTATTTTTAATGACATTCCATGTTAAATAGAAAGTTTAATTTTCATAAGCTCGAATTGGAATGTTATGATGAATATAGTTTGGCCAACAGTTTTATGAATAAAGGAAAGAAGTTAATTTTAAAGTTGATTAGATGCTTAATCAACAAGAAAGGTAGCCGTGAATTTGTTCACATGATTAATAGAAGTAATGAGCAATTATTTTATGTATAATACCACTCACAGTTTAATATGTGGTCAAGAAGAAAGTAAGTTATTAGCCAGTCACAGTTAATGTGTGGTACAGAAGATTCATTTTAATTCAAGGACTCACATAAGTTAATTTGGAATCACCTTAATGTAAAGATAATGAATATGGTTGCTTGTTTGTATGCATGGCTTTATGTGATGTTGCATGAGAGTCATTACATTGTTAAATCTGTTAATTACGTAAAGTGTAAGAGGATTCGCACCAAAACTCTTGGAACTTACATACCTTGAGTATGAACAATGGGGGAGTCGTATGGAACAGTGATCTATGACTTCTAATTGGAGTACAAGACGTTGTACTCTTTTATATTATAAATGCGCTGGATATCCGTCACCTCGTGTGACATAGGTAATACCTTCTTGGAGTTGCTCCCAAGTTGGTGCCCAATAGGGCGATTTTAAAGGAAAGGAAACCCGTTCGATGCCAAATCCAAAAAGTTAAATATAATAATAATCTTATTAAGTCCATGTACAGGTAAGAAGGTGGTCAAAGGTAAGTTGAGTGTATGTTTTTATGTCTGAGTGTTATTGCATAGTCTTTAGTAGTTATGTACTCAGCTTTGCTGACTGTTTGTTTTGTGTGCATGGCTTTGTCTTGGACATGGCCCTACGATGACCCACTTGTGGTGAGTAGTTGTCTAGTAAAAGGAAAGCTGCAGGTACAAGTGGGCATAAGTCATTTTATGATGGGATAGAGTGAGAGCGCTTGCTGTGGTTGTAGTTTTGCTTTATTTCAATTGCTTATAGAGACTAACGTTTATTTGGTTGTTTGGATTTTGAAAGACTTCTGATTAGTAATTTTGGTTTTGGTTTTTAAAGGGTCATTAATATGGTTCCGAAGTGTAATAAATTTAAAGTTGATTTTATTGTAAAGTTGTTTGAAGTTTAGTTTTAAATTGTTTTGGTTTTTAAGACTTCCGTTGTAGTACTTTGATAAATGCCTTAGCCGTTATCACGGTGGCGGTAATACTTTGGTTTTTCCATATATAGTAGTTTAATAATTGTAATATCTACTAGTTTAACATGTTTTCCGGAAAAATAGGAATAGGAAGTTAGGGAAAATCCAAGGTGTTACACTATCGGATTTGTCACAACTCTTTTTTGATTTGAACATTTCTGATAATTCTGATAGGGAAGAAATGGTAGAATCACAGTTTAATGAAAACAACACACCATAGAATGATGCACAACTACCGCCGCCGCAAGCACGATCATTGAAAGATTATTCCCAACCCACTTCGGCAACAGTTGTAGGTGGTTATCAGTTCCCTGATACCGAGGCTCTAAATTTTGAACTTAAGCCAACTCTGGTGAATGTGGTGGAAAGGAATAAGTTTGTAGGAACATTAATGGAGGATTCGATGCTGCATTTTGAATAATTTCCTCCATTATTGTTGTACGATCAAGCAACCTGGGGTCTCTCAAGACAATATTAGAAGAATGATGTTCCCGTTTTCATTGAAAGACAAGGCTCGTACTTGGTTGAACAGTCTTAATATGGACAATATTAATAGTTGGGAATATTTAGCTCTTGCATTTCAAAGGAATTATTACCCTCCAGAGCGAACTGCAAACTAGTGGAGTAAGATCACGAATTTAAACCAGGAGTCAGATGAGATATTGTATGAAGCATTGGAGAGGTTCTAGGATGTACTTAGATTGTTCCCACATCACGGTCTTAAGAAGTGGTTCCGGGTCCAATCATTCTATAACGGTTTAAGAAATGAGAGTCGCACATTGCTTGATTCAGTTGCTAGTGGTCAATTCATGAACATGAAAGTTAATGCTGGCTATGAGTTAATTAAAGAGTTTGCTATTCATAATTCACAGTTCGGTAATCCTAGAGGACATTCGAAGAAAGGTGGAAAGCATGTAGTTGACAATAAATATGAAATTTTAGCTTCACAGATCAATGCTATAAGTCAAAAGCTCGACAAGATTAGTACTATAGCTCCTTCACCATCACTGGTAGTTGCGATTGCTGCACTTTCAGGATGTACTAATGTAATACCCCGTAATTTTATACACGTTATAAAATTAAAATAGTATTTATACGTACATTTTACGTATTTTAAAGGAATAAAAGTATTTGAAAATAATTAATTAAAGGAATTTAATTAATTACGGAGTTTTATTTACTTTATTTTAAAGAAATAAATTTTTATAAGGTCATAAAATAATTTTTATGAAGGTCTTAAAATGTGTGAAAATATTTTGTAAGGCTTTTAAAAGTGTTTTTAATGGGTTGCCATGATTAGTTTAATTATGGGCCCAAAACTAATCCCACTTCAATTAGACCTTTTGGGCTTTTCCTAAACCAACTCTAAATCCTTTTGGGGCTTTAAAT
>PYUH01004000.1:1007926-1037770 GCA_016808085.1 Suaeda aralocaspica | reverse complement strand
TCATGCTAGTGTGTTGCATTGTCTTTAATGCTTATGTACTCAGCTTTGCTGATTACGTGCTTTGTGTGCATGGCTAATCTTTGTTTGGCCCTACGACGACCCATTTATTATGGCGAGTAGAAGTCTTGAATAAAGAGTAAGCAACAGGTTTCAGGTGGGCATCTAGTCGATCATGCTGGGATTGAGTGAAGAGTGTTCATGTTGTTTTAGTATTTGCTTAAAAATTAAGTGACCATTATGCTATTTATTATATCATGATGGATTAACGTTGTTTTAAAGATATTAAGTATTATTTGGTTTGAAGGGCCGTTATGTCGGTTCCAAGTTGTTATAAAGTATCATGGGATTTGGTTTTGAAGTTTATTTTAATTAAGTTGTTTTGGTTTGCTTTTAAAAGTTAAGTCTTCCGCTGTAGTACTTTGGTAAATGCCTTAGCCGTTTTCACGGTGGCGGTAATGCTTTGGTTTTCTAAAGTAGTTGGGGCTCGATTATTTTATAAATGTTTTCCGGAAATGTTAGTAGTTTTAGGAAGGAGAAAACCAGGGTGTTACAACTAACCCTTTCTGCGATTCCTGTGGTTCATTCGGTCACAATTCACAATCATGTCATAGTTCGGTGGAGCAAGTGTGTGCCTTCCAAGCCTACAAGAATAATCTGTTCTCTAACACATACAATCTAGGGTGGAAGGATCATCCATACTTTTCCTACAAGAACAACAACAATGTGCAGAATCCACAGCAATTTATACCACCTCAGCAGGCTCAACAGTAGGTGCAACGATTTGCACCACCACAGCCACCAGGTTTCAGTAGACCACCATTGCAACCACCAGCTCAACCTAGCAATGACATTTCAGAGTTGAAGAATATGATGCTGTAGATGCAAAAGAATATGGAGGCAATGCAGGTTCACAATAAGTAACTACAGACCTAGCTAGCTCAGATTGGACAGTCTATAGGTCAGCGACAGCAGGGTCAACTACCTCCTCAGCCAAATCCACCAGCTCAAAGGGATCATGTAAATTCCAACACTACCAGAAGAGGAACCCAGTATGAAGGTCCTAAGATGCCGACTGTAGACACTGATTCAGAGATGGGAGTACAGACTGGCAAGACCAGCAATGTGGTGATTGAGGAGATTGCAGAGCCTACACCTTCAAAGGAGAAAGATGTCACGGAGAAGAGAGCTCCAGTAGCTGACAAGCCACTACTACAATATGGTTGATATTCCGACACGCTACAAGATAACAGCAATTTTGCGACGGACAGATTCCGTCGCAAACTTAAGAAATTCCATCGCAAAATGTCCCTCGCTAATTTTTTGTCGCAAATTTCAAACATGCGACGGAATTTCCGTCGCAAATAATTTGCGACGGAATTGTTAAAGTTCGCGACGGAAATTTCCCTCACAAATTTGTGACGGAAAATTACTTAGCAAAGTTAGGCAATTTTGCGACGGATAATTCCCTAGAAAAGTTAGGCAATTTTGCGATGAAAAATTCCCTCGCAAATTTGCGACGGAAAATTCCCTAGTAAAGTTAGGCAATTTTACCTTTGTTGCTGTAATTGCTGTTGTTGTTGCTGCTGCGAGCCAGAAGCGGCTCTTTTACCTTTGTTCCTTCCTTCCATGAGTACCTGAAACATACAAGACCAATAGTAAGTTCACATTAAATTTGGTGATTGAAATTGAATTAAGTACCTAACACTATAATAAACAAAGAAAATAATAAAGGTGGAGGGAGAAAAAGTTAGAATAATACATAAGCAAGATAAAATATAGGAATGTATAATCTAATAAAGTAAACGATGCAACAATGTTTAAGACCAATTAATACAAGCGAGAAAATATAAGACCAAATAATATATTTAACAATTTATTAAGCGACAATGTTTCTCCCCAACACTTGGAAACAAGACCATAACACGTTAATCACTACTATGATCACTACTAAATCCACCACTACTGTCATCCAGAAAAGCAATGTTGTCCTCATCTTCTTCATCGTCTTTAGAATCGCTAGAAATCAGTTCAGGTTCATCGTGCTCATCATCAGACATCATTTCATCGTCCTCGGATTCAGAAACAACAAAATCATCACTAATAGCATAGTCCGGAATCTCATTTGGTGGACATAGGGTTGAAGCTTGTGGTGGTAAAGTTTCTTGCATGTCAACTGGAGCATCAACCACCGACCTAGCGTGTGTTTTGAACACTGCCCACCACTGAATTCGATCCCGTATAAGGCTTGGATAAGATGTGTACTAAACTTGGTTAACTTAGAAAGCACCAACACAATTTAGTATACGTAGCGAGTTATACGACTTAGAAAAGGAACTTGATGGAATTTTGCACATTAATAACTTCTGACCTTGCGAATGGATACATCCATCGATATTGAACAGGTCCACACACTTTGGCCTCATACGGAAAGTGTATCCGCAAATGCTCCATAGAGTTGAAGAACGAAGGGGGGAAAATCTTTTCAAGTTTGCAAATGATCTCTGCAATGTTTCTCTCCAATCGCTCCTTGTCAGTGACTTTGATTGTGTAACAACAAAGATCTCGAAAAAATTGGCTTATCTTTGTAATAGCATTCCAGACATGGGTAGGGATAAATTCTTTTAAAGCAACAGGCAACAACCTTTCCATGAAAACATGACAATCATGACTCTTCATTCCAGTTAGTTTACAACTTTTCAAATCAACACATCTCCTCAAATTGGACGCATAGCCATCAGGAAAACGCAACTGCTTAACCCACTCNGACTGCTTAAGCCACTCACACAGAACCTTTCTTTGATCTCTATCAAGAGTGAATGGTGCACTCGGCATGACATCTTTCCCTCGGTCATCCTGCTGTAGATGTAGCTCGGGACGTTTACAAAGAGCCTCGATGTCTAGTCTAGCCGCGGGTGTGTCACAACTTTGTTTTTTGACATCCATAATAGTGTGAATGAGTTGATCGAAAAAGTTCTTCTCAATGTGCATCACGTCTAAGTTATGGCGATGGATAAGATGCTTCCAATAGGGCAAGTCCTAAAAAATGCTCCTCCTTAACCAATCGGATTTAGCCTTTTTCACAAAATTAAGTGCTTCGGGCCCATCAGTCGCCTTACGAAGGTCTTTCACACATTCCCAAAGTTCATCTCCTGACATGATATGGGGAGGATCACCTTTCCGAACTTTGTTCTTACAAAAAACTGTCTTGCTGTTCCTGAACGGGTGATCCGGTGAAAGGAATTGCCAATGGCAATCAAACGAAGACACCTTGCCACTATTTTTCAACCAGAATGATTTGCTTTTCTCCATGCAATAGTGACAAGATTTAAAACCAGTTGTAGACCAACCAGACATCATACAATAAACGGTGAAGTCACCAATAGTCCATAAGATGGCAGCTCGAAGATTGAAATTTTGTTTACTTGAAATGTCGTAAGTAGTAACACCAACTTCCGACAACTGTTTCAACTCTTCTATTAGTGGTTGAATGTAAACATCTAGGTTTCCTTTGGGGTTGTTGGGACCGGGAATAACCAATGAAAGGAACCTGAATTCTCTTTTCATACACATCGACGGGGGCAAGTGGCGGTAGTGGAGGTGGTGGTCCTCTACCCTGTCCTTCTCCTTCGGCAGCCATTTCGACCTCTAAATACCCTTCAAACAACGGGTTGAAGGTGAAGTCGAAAAACTGAGATAAATCAGAAAAAGTTTCCTCCACAGATCGGGGAAGCAATGTTCGGCGTCTACTACGTCTCAACTGCTTTAGAAATACTTGCTCGGGCTTAGGGAAAATGAAAATTTCAGGCTCGTGGTCATTTTTCATATACCTGTAAACCAACACAACATAACAACTCCGAGCAAAGATAAGAAACTGCCTCAAAGAACCAAATAGTTCTTTCATACTAAGAAAAATAAAAAGGAAACAGTAAAAACCCGACTAACAGAAATAAAAATAGCCTCCCCAGCAACGGCGCCAAAATTTAATGAGGTTATGGCACACCTATCAAAAATACCCGGACAACTCTAACTAATGTAGCTAGGGAAGTAGGGATCGAATCCTCAGGGAGCAATTGAACTCTATTAGTTCTAAAAAGCTTAAATTGTGTAAATGGCCTTGGTTGAGAATTATCGATTAACTAATTGACTACTAATTACTACTAATTAACTACGGGAAATGACGGTGATTAAAACCAATGATTTAAGCCTAGGGTCATTCGGGTCACCAAGAACAACTAATGGATTCAATAACAAAGAACGTTTAATCTCACAATTATCGTCAAATTAGGGCTCACTAATTCTCTCGAACTTAGTCTCCCTCGAAACTCATCTATCGGCTCTCACTCATGCCTAGACTAATTCCACCTATTGTTCAGTGGTCTTATTGTGGTATTTTTACCTCTCGGCATCAAATTCGACAATTACCAAAATTACAACTAAATATGCGCATAATTTAATTGTAAACAAACAAGCCAATAATAGGAATTTGACTGCTAATTGCAAAATCGAAACAGTCTAAGTTAAGTAGTCCATTAATTATTCAAGGTTTCCCTAACCCTAGAAAATTAACTAATCACTCACGAACATGAAAATCAAAGCAATCATAATCATAGAATTCATAATTAAATTCATGAAATAATTAACAATTAAACTAATTAACATCAACAAATAAACTAAATTAATTAAACTAATGAAATTAAAGAGCATAAATTAAACTAAGCAAAAAGAATAAAAGTAAAAAGAATTACCAAATTGTAGAACTTTGAATTGAATTGAAATAATGTTGAGAACAAACCCTAATTCCTAATCTAAATTTTGAGAGAGAAAAAGTGCTTATTTAAACCCTAAGAGAGTAATTCTAAATTATGAAAAGCATAAAGTGTTTTAGCCTAGGAAGTCGTGCCCTTAATACCCCGCAAATTGGGTTTACGAAGTCAAAGCACGAAAAAAAATAAAAGAAACAAAATTTCTGGAAAACCGCTGATGCGGACGCATAGCAACTTTGTGCACCCGCATTAGCCCTCCAGAAGCCTAGTGAAGACTGCAGGTTTATTAAATGCGGGCGTAAAGGGAGTTTATGTGGGCGCATAGATCCGTCAGTTCTTTTGCTTCCTTTTCTTCTTATTTCTTCATAGCTTCTTCATGGCTTGTTTCCATAACCTCTTTAGCTCACATTCCCATGCACATGTCATTCTCGTTATGTCCAAGCTTCCTCCCAAACCTTGGTTTCCGTGCTCCTGAAAACGCAAAACATGCCAAAACCGAGCACAACTACTGCAAATGATAAAATCAAACTAAAAAGCTCTAAAATCGCCGGAAATCAATCAAACTGGGCGAAATACTTCAAAATAGCCAAAGAACACCAAATGAGCTAAAATCAAGCCAAAACACAACTCTTAGGCATAAAATTGAACCGAAACAAGGGGTAAAAACACCATAAAAACCACACAAATCAAATTCCCCCAAGCCGAGCCTTTGCTCCTCCCGAGCAAACACAATGAAATGACTTTCACCCCATAAAACCATATGTATCACAGCTCAAGGATCCATCCGAGTTTACCAAGATCAAAGCAAGTCAAATGTTGCACATTCCTCAACACAAGTCAAACAAAGCCAACCAAGCAAGTTTAATGGATCGATGACTAGAATAGCTCGCGGGTTATCACTCCACACAGTTGAGCATCTAACGATGTAGCTCACCCTCACCCCCCAACCATGAGAAGATGGAATGCAAATGCAATAGAGTGTTTAAACGCAAGTTTTGAAGAACCCAAATCCACATCTCACACCTCATGCAAGTGTTTTGAACAGGTTGTCGTACACCTCTCAAAAATAAACCAAACAACACTAACTAATATAGCTACAGAAGTAGGGATCGAATCCTCAGGGAAGCTATTAAATTCCACTAGCTCTAAAAAGCCTAAAGCGTGTAATGGGCCTTGGTGGAAATTTCGGTAAATGGTTTCTAAAACTAAGAAGACTAAGAATTGGAACTAAGGAAACGATGGAAAATTACGATTACACTCTATTAATGGAAACCTAGGGCTATCGGTTCACTATGATCAATCAACACACTAAATTAACGCTCACTAACTAATTCATTGGCATTCATTGAACTAGGGCTCACTAATGCTCTCGAACTTAGACTCCCTCAAAACTCCTTTACCGGCTCTCGCTCGCATAAATTCGTTTTTGCCTATTATTCAGTGGTCTAATTGGGGTAATCTTACCTTTCGGCCTTGATTTCAACAATAACCTAACTTACAACTAAATCTGGCCACAATTTAATTGCAATTACTAGAAATCAATAATAGGAATTCAATTAGAAGCCAAGAACTAATTAGAAAACTTAATTTAAATTCAAGTCATGATCATAGATCCCCTAACCCTAGAGAAAACGACTATTCACTCATAATTAAGGGAACAAAAGAAAAATTGAATTTAAACAACATGATCAAGAACAAGGAATTAATGAAAACTAAATTAATTACTAATAAAACTAAATTAAGAACCAAAATAACAAGACTAATTAATCTAAACTAAAAACTAAGAAATTAAAGAGAATCATAAAACTAAAAGAATTAAAAAGCATAAGGAAAGAGATTACCAGAATAAAGATTGAATTGCATTGATTGAAAGCTTGAATTCAAGAACAAAGTAATTAATCCTAAAATTCTAGAGAGAATAATTAATTATGGAATCCTAGGTCTAAAAATATGATAAAAACTAGTTAGGTTCGTGCCCCCTTTACATTCAATATATATAGTATTTAGGTATTTATTTAATTAAAACCCACGAAGCAAAACCACACGAAGAGAAAAATCGGGCCAAGAAAACGGAGGCGCCCGTATAGAACAAACTAGGTTTGTTCCCTGCGCCCGCAGCCCTTGTGGTTCGCCAGTTTTTAGGCTGCTGATCTATGTTGCGGGCGATAGATCAAATAAGCTTCCAAGGCTGCGCCCGCATGAACAATGATGGACGGCATTTTGATGATCTTGCTTGAGTTCTTTGCTCGATTCCTTGAACCTCATTCGTGGCTTCTCGTGACTTGGCACGCATCCTGAGGCAAGTACATTTTGACTCGTTTTAGCCTCCAATGACTTCATAACTCTCTATTACTTTCCTGTAACATATAAACAAAACCGAAAACCACGCGTAATAACCGAAAGAGTATAATATAACCGTAAAAGGTTCTAAAAGTCAGCTAAAGATGCTAAAACCGTTCCAAAACATAACTTAACATCGAAAGACGATATTTAATCAAAACGAAGCCACAAACTTAACTATTTAGCACAAGAATCAACCGAAAATGAGGGAAAAACATAACATAAAACACGTATATCAAATTCCCCCAAACCGAGCCTTTGCTCGTCCCGAGCAAAACACAACGAAATTGACTACACCACATAAAAACAAAATAAGCATCATAACTCAAGAGAACATCCGAAGACACATGGATCAAGGCTAGCCAATCAAGCACCCAATTACTATCCTTCCTAAATACGGGTCAAACAAAACCAACCAAGCAAGTTTAATGAATCGATGACTAGAGTAGCTCACGGGTTGTCAATCCACACAATTAATGATGAGCTTATAACAATGAAGCTCTAACCCTCACCTCCTAATCAAATATGGAATACAATGCAAAATGTGTTTAAATGCAATTTTAAGAACCCGAAACCCACATCTCACACCTCATGCAAGTGTTTGAGGGTATCCACTCATCCTAAATGTCGACTCGGAATGCAATTAATACTCTACGACCTTGACAAAGGATTCACTATTTCACCAAAAATCCTCCATTAACAACCATCAAAAGTTACTTTAACAACATCACCACACTGCAACTCCCCCAAACCAAGTCTGAGCATATAATGAATTATGTAGCAAGGCTAATAAGGCTTGTAATGTCGCTAAAAATACAAATGAAAGGGATAAAAGCTCAAAACATGGGATCAAGGGAAAATATATAAAAGTAGGAATTGAAATTCTAAAGGCTAAAAAAAAAGAAATTAAGGCCTTTTATCATGCGCAACATACACAAAACCACAATTAAAGTTACTAGAATCCAATGTCAAACCCAAGATCGCTTATTTACTAAAATTATTACTATTTTAAATTCGCTCATTATTACTATTTTAACTAAATTCGCTTATTTACTAAAATTATTGAAAAAATATAATAAATTCGCTTATTTATTACTATTTTGAGTAAATTCGCTTATTTACTGACACTATTGAAAAATGTAATAATTTCATTTATTTATTACTATTTTGAGTAAATTCGCTTATTTACTGAGATTATTGAAAAAAATGTAATAAATTCACTTATTTATTACTATTTTGAGTAAATTCGCTTATTTACTGAAATTATTGTAATAAATTCGCTTATTTATTACTATTAGAAATGAAATAAAAAGATAATTTGATGGAGAAAATTTTAAGTGTAAAGAGAAGAGGAGAAATAAGAGAGAGAAAGTAGTTTAGGAGAATAAGAGAATCGGTTTTGGAAGTGTGAGAATGGGTAGAAAAAATCAAGAGTCAAGAGGATCGTTT
This sequence comes from Suaeda aralocaspica, assembly GCA_016808085.1. Classification (NCBI taxonomy): domain Eukaryota; kingdom Viridiplantae; phylum Streptophyta; class Magnoliopsida; order Caryophyllales; family Amaranthaceae; genus Suaeda; species Suaeda aralocaspica. The sequence continues at coordinate 1,029,218 of PYUH01004000.1, read as the reverse complement.
TAGAGGAGAAAAAAGGGTATTTATAAGAAAAATGTGTAGCGCGACAGGTTTTATCACGCTGGCCAGGTAGCGTTACAAGTTTAATAACGCTGACCAGCCAGCGTGACACAAGCTGTCACGCTGCGCAGCTAGCACTGGTTTACTTGTCACGCTGCTGCGTCAGCGCGACTTGCTGAGTCGCGCTACGCTAAAACTCCTTTTTTTTTTTTTTTTTTTTAATCAAATATTGAGCTTATATAAAATTAAGTCCAATAATCTAGAGAAGTGGGTTTTATTATTCATCATGTAGTCTTACCACGGGACCGAGGACTAAATTAGATGTCTACAGTTAGCCCCCACTTTGATTGAGTATGAGTAAGACTAAAATCAAAGTATGCTCGAATCGCTTTTCGAGACTTCCATATTCGGAACCGAGGGCTCCTTATTAAACAATGGGTGTATCATGATTTTAGAAAGCAATGGCTTCCAGAACATAAAAAACCTTTATGTTTTCGAAAATTGGAATAGTTATTTTCTAATTAATCGACTTTCTTACTTTGAAATCGAAATACAGAAAATGAGTTTTCATAAATTCGTTTATTTATTAAAACATTGTAAATTCAATTTTATAAGCAAAAGTAATATATTAGTCTATTTATTACTAATCTAGTAAATTAGCTTATTTACTAAAATATCTGAACACAAAAGGGTAATAAATTCGCTTATTTATTACTATTTTAGTAAATTCGCTTATTTACTAAAGAGGTGTTTGAAGAAAAGTTAGTAAATTCACTTATTTACTAAAAAAGTGTTTGAAGAAAATGTAATAAATTCGCTTATTTATTACTATTTTTGAGTAAACTCGCTTATTTACCGAAATTATTGAAAAATGTAATAAATTCGCTTATTTATTACAATTTTAGTAAATTCGCTTATATACTAAGAATATTTGAAGAAAAGGTAATAAATTCGCCCATTTATTACGTTTTGAGTAAATTCGCTTATTTACCGAAACTATTGAAAAAAATGTAATAAATTCGCTCATTTATTACTATTTTGAGTAAATTCGTTTATTTACCGAAATTATTGAAAAAGTGTAATAATTCGCTCACTATTACTTTTTTGGAGTAAATTCGCTTATTTACTAGAATTGTTGACAAAAGCTAATGACGTTGTCATAAAATCACAAACCTTAACTCAATGTATTTTTCCTTTTGAGTATTTTGGATAAAGGAGTGAGAAAAGGGATTNGAAACATGATTAACATCACAAACAAAGTCAAAGCATTTGAAAGTACAACAAAGCACAGTCAAGAGCGCTAGCCTTGTAGCGTCACAAAGCAAACCACGTGGATGCGTCAACGTGACAGTAGATACAACGCTAAGACCTTCAGCGCGGTTGCTGCTATCACGCTCCCAAGTGAGCGTTTCTTCATTTGTTGTGTTTGAAAGGTTGCTCAAATTATAAAAGTTGATGTTGAATTGATAATACATGGTAGTGTTGTGTAGGGACATTGGCGTGGTTTCATTGCTGGGCTTGAGTGATGGCGCTGTAGAATTAGTCGCGCTACATGTTGTAGCGTGCTAGATTTAGTCGCGCTACTGAGGCAGTGTGTTTTGGTTTGTGACGCTGAGGTGTAAGCGTGGCACATTGTCTTACGCTACTCTGCCTTTTCTTTTAAGTGCTTCTTCTTTTGTAATGTAAGTGCTTCTATCTCAAGTATTCTTTAATTAAGATAATTTTGAGAAATATGAGATGAATTTGTGCTTACATGTTGTTTTAGAGAATTATTTGTTATAACTTATTTAAACGTAGACATACAAATGTTCAAGCATATGAAAAAAAAAGTTTGTTTTATAACACGTTATTGAAGAATGCTCCAAGTAGTATGCTTTTATTTTATTAAACAAAAGTGCTTTGGCAAATGATTCTCTAAATGATGTTATAGAATGAAGTATAATGCTCCATGAACTATTGAGAAGTGCTCTTGATTAGTTTATTATAAGAGTAATGGGCTCTTAATTAATAATCAAAAAGTGAAAATGCTCTTGATTAATTTATTTTAATTATAAGAGTAATGAGCTCTTAATTTATAACCAAAAATGAAAATGCTCTTAATATTTATGATGCAACGTGCTCCAAGAATAAGAAATCAATTATCCCATCATTTGGTATGATAAAAGTAAAAATGCTCTTAATTTTACCTCAAATGACATAGCGCAAGAAAATTAGTTGCGCTGCTGCTGTAGCGTGACAAACTTTGTTGCGCTACGCTATGGAGCGCTGAAAATTTTGTGGCGCTCTTCATTTAGCGCTACAAAGTCTGTGATGCTACGCCTTTTTAATTTTCTAGCTCTTTTTTTTTGTGTGTGTGTGAAAGCTTTTCAAGTTTAACTTCATTAATTGTTCTTGTATTATTGATTAGACCTTGGGCCTTTTACCTTTGACATATAACTAATGAGCTATATTTTGAGACCGAGGGTCCGAGTAGGGGGGGATGGCAATAGTTTGTGGAGGGTTATCCGACATACTCCCAAAAAATAATCGCCAAAATGAAGTTTCAAGTGAGACAACTTCCATGTTTTTTTTTTCTAAGGGGAAACAAGCAAATGTCATAAGCTTAATGAGATTTTGAAGCAAGTCGCTTCATAACTAATTTTGAAAAGAACGTAGCCCCCAGGGTGTATAAGGTGGTGTAAGTATGGAGACTTGTAGCAACAAGAAAGGTCACAAATATGTATGCAAAGCTAGCTAGAATAGTATGTACAAGTTAGTTATATGCTCAAATTAGCTACAAATAAGCACGGGGAAAACAACCAAAAAATATGCACAAATGAACACGGAGGTGCCATAGCATGAGTTAGTAGGAAGCAAGGGATGGGGGTGTCTCAACTTTCCCTAAATCGATTTTTTTTTCTTTTTGAAAAAAACATGATTATTTTTTTGTACGAGGAGAATGAGGAAGAAAGAATAGTAGAAGTTAAGGATCCAAAATTGATTACAGTTGTTGTATAATATGCTTGACAACGATTATGATTCAAAGGGGAATGATTTTAGCTTGCTCATTTGTTCTTAGATTATGAGCCATCATCTTATACTTTCGTGATTGTCTTGTTTGAGAAGTTTGTTTCAAATTCAACTATTGGCTACTAGTAATGTGAATCTCTTTAGAGAAATAAGAGATCAATATTATAAATGCTTGCTCCAGTTTTGAAGTGTTGAATATTATAATGCTTAAAGTAGACGAGTTGCCAAGTTTATGAAGATCGAAACTAGAAGGGATAGGAAAGTTTTTGGTGATGAGAGGATGATATGGAGTCAAAGTGATGCCTCATGCTGCCATGGATAGGTATAAGATAGCTATGAAAATTCATTCTTTAAGAGAAAATGAAGAAGTTGGATGATTTTGCGGAATAAAAAAGAACGAGTAAAGGAAGTATGTGAGTGTTTTAATTAAAAGATGACACTACAAGAGTTGATGATGATGAGCATGAGAAAGGAAAGAAGCTTGATGAAGAAGAGTATGTGTGAAAAAAGGAAAGAAGGATGATATGTGTAGAAGAACATGACTTGCTTTATGTGACATTAAGGCAATTTTCTTTTAAGGACGGTTGTGCGTCCTAAAATAAAACAGTATCCAAGACCTTAGGTGAGTCTTGTGTTCAAAGGACCCTTTTTTTTTCATGGGCCCTTAAAATTTTACTCATGTTACCTGTCCTTAAGATGTAGGACTATTAAGACCGCACCTTATGAAAGGTTGCATACGTATCCAATTCGAGTTGGAATCAGGTCTTACGTAGCTCTTGCTTCTGAGTTATTGATGTGTTAAAGGTAAAGACACAAGTTTTTTGCAATTTTGTTACACCTCAAGGAGGGCTTTTTCAGGGTTGTATCGTGGCTAAGCTTAGGGTGTAAGAAAGAAATGGAAAAGAAGGCTCAAATACCCATAATTAACCCAAACTATGCTACAAACTTGTTCTTAAACTTGAGCAACTCTATTATTTAAAATTTTACTTGTTGACAACTTTTCATGCATTTCCATTTGTTTGAATTGAAAATCAGAGCTGCTTTTTGGTTTATGGAGTTGCATTTTAATTTATGTCCTCGTAGCATTCCCATCCCCAGGCTAAGTTTGATGTAGGTTGTAAGAAACAAGGTATGTGTTTAGGCGCAAACGGGCTACCAAGAAAGTGGATCATAATATAGGTTATTCAAGATAAGGGAGACATTTTTAGGGTTTCAAAGGTGCCTCTTATGTTGGTGTATTGCATCTTTAAATAAACACTAAGTGGACTTGGAGTGAGCCCCCAATTTTTGAGACTTAAATTGAGCCTCAATTAAACTTTTAGGCTCGTGACGACTGAGTCTATGTTTAATAAAGTAGAGTTTGTTTCCCAAAAGAGAACTTATTTGAACCACTTTGCTTTAATAACTTAATTAAGTAATTGACACATTTAATTTAAAGGATGTAAAATATAGAGTAAGTTGTTCAAGGTGTGGATGCGTCAAATTGAGGGTGCATTTGATATGAACAACGTAGTCTATATTATGCCAATTATGCTTTACCTTGTTCTTGATTGCCATGTTGATTAACTCAACTTGATGAGTTCATTCACTTGTAATTGTTTAAGCAAGATGATGAGTAGAGAGAGAATGTACAATTTGAAGATGAAATAAATTTTATTTTATTGATAGTTGAAATTAGTACATAAATGATACTTGGCAGCAAAAGTCTCAAACTCTACCATGAAAGAAGGAGAAAAGAAAAGAGAGAAATTAAACTAGGAAAGTGAATGGAGTTCTAGTTTTGGTCCAAATCATGTTTCTTGTATGTACGCGTCTACATCGTCTTGAATAATGTTCTTCGGATTTTCTTGAGCTTGCATTTGAAGAATTTTAAATAATGACCATAATTGATTGAAACTTCGTTATATTTCAGTCCAAACTATAGACCTTGGGTCTATTGATCAATAGATTCTAAATCAAACATTTAGGAGTAGGTTGAACCATGGGCTCATAATTGAAACACTTAGAATGATGCATTTGATGCAAAGGTGGGATGGAGTGTTTAGAAAAAAGTAGTAATATAGCACATATTATCACTTTCTAAAGCAAACAAATTTTCTTTTGTTTACATTAGGCATTTTTTCATCATTTTGTATGCCAATAATATGTAGCAACCCTTGCAATTTCATATTATAATGATTGCACTTACAAGAATGTGTCCATTCAGTATGTGTTAATAGATAAATTGTTGAAAAAAAAAAAACCAAAGTGGGTTCTTATTGAACCATAACGGGCTCTAAAATAACTTAAAACCTTTTAGTTGGGGTTATTTATGATTTAAATGTGTATGAGTAATTTCAAATAAATACTACATATTCATCAAAACTATTCAAATACATGACTTTTTAGCGCAAAAAAAGTTCTAGCGCTAGCTTTGTAGCGTGACCAAAGAAGTAGCGCTAGCAAGGTAGCGTTATTAAACTTGTGATGCTAACAGTGTAGCGCAATTAGAAGAGTTGCGCTATTTGTGTAGCGTTGTAGAGTTAGTTACGCTGCAAGTTTCTATTGATTTTTGCTAAGTTATCATTAAATTTGTATTTAATGGGTTTGGATTCATGTCCATGTTGCCCATATATACGTTATTTAGGCCTAAATGGGCCTATTATTAGACCGAACTTTTGAAAGATTGGTGATGATGTTATTTGTATGTGAGTCATTAAAAACATTGATCAAAATCATGCATTGTCAAGCAATTAGTAATTTTCATATTATCATTATTGGATCCTTACAAAAGAGATGATGAGGGAAGACAAAAAAAGATAGAAGAAAAAAGAAACGAGACTCAACAATTAGAGTTATAACAATCAAGGTTAATTGATGGGAAGCTCATAGGAAAAATAAAAATTAATAAAAAATATAAATATCATAATTAACCTTGATGGATTTTTTTTTTAGTTTAAAAAAAAATTATTTTAAGTGTTTGATTTTTTGAAAATAATACAAGCGAAAGTGAGATAGTTAGATTTATTAGAAATTTGGAATTAAACTAATAAAATTCTAAATGAAAGGAATTAATTAGTAAATTTCCAAAAGATTCGAATTATATTAAAAATCTCAAAAAGTTAAAGTATTTTTGAAATCGTTAATATTATTTGAATTTTCTAATAAATGTTAAGTGTATAAGTTAGTTTCTATTTAATCAAAGATTTTATTAATCAAATCCTAAGAAAATCAAGGATTTGATTAATAATATCTTTTGCAATATTTTATTAACTAAATCAAATATATAGGCGCATAAAAATTTTCCAAGCAATCAAATGATATAAAAGAATATAATTTAAAATTATGGAAAATATTTTACGTAATCAATTAATTTAGGTAGCTAATAATATATTGTGATTAAAATTGATTTGAAAACCTTAGAAAATCTACATATGCACAAAATATAAAAAGCAAAACAAGCAACTTTATAAAACAAAAGGGAAGCAAATAATTACTAAATAATGCAGACAAATTACGGTCAGTCATGGTCGGTCAAAAAGGTCCTACATCTAAGGAGTGTGCTCCAACACTTTGCGGTATAACAACCGTTAGATATGAAGTTTCTCCCATCTAAGTACCATGAGCGGCTTAGAAATTGATGTAGTTGGGATAAGGTTCTATCTTGCTCGGTTGCTTAGAGACCATGGGCCCCACCAAGTCAATAGTTCCTCTCCGAAATGTAGAAGTATCACGGTAATCCTAAGGCATGTTTCAAGCACATGGAGGCCAAGTGTATGTTACATGTATGCAATATGACTAAAAAATGCAAATGTTCTAAATATAATAAGTGTATGATTAAGAGAAAATTTTCAAGTCTAGCCCTCTTTTAGTCCCCAGTGAATTCGCCACTGTAGGGGCCCCGGGTTTTAGGGTCCCAAATTTTTTTGTTCACCTTTCCCAAAACGTCCATAGGTCAAGTTAGACCTAAAAAATTGGCTTAAGGAAAGGTGAAATGGACTTTTTTAGAAGTATTTTGCAAAAATACAGGAGCGCAAGAATTTCAGTCGCGCTAGCGTGGTAGCGTGACAGGGTTTGTTAAGCTGACTGTGCAGCTCTACAAAGCTTGTCACGCTGCAGGTGCAGCGCGGCAGACTTTGTGACGCTGTGTCGTTAGCGTGACAAAGTCTGTCGCGCTACGCTATTTTTGTGTTTTTTTTTGCTTTTTTTTTTCGAGTGAGATAATAATATACGAATACGGACGATGCTAGTAAGAAGTCGCCAATGAGTTTTATGAACTAAACTCATAAACCGTGTATTTAGATTCGATACGAATGGGACTCGAATAAGGGACGTTTGTCTAAATTGCACAGAAATCTTCTCCGATCCCATGGGGATGACTCCAAGTTATGGTCGAGCGAACCAAAGATTGGACTCGGGGGAGAAGGTACTAACATGACGGAGTGCGTTTTGTTAGCCCATAGGCGGCCATTAGTAGTTTCCTCTTAACCATACAGAAATTACATTTAGAATCACACAAAAATATCAATTACGAAATTCACAAAAAAAAAAGCATTAAATTGTTAGTGAATCACAAAAAAAAACTAATTAATTTACCTCAAACCGTTATTAAAATCAATTTAAGGAGCCTAACATGATTAGATTTGTCCGAAAGAATTATCTTGATTAAGCGTTGCAAACAATCAATTTTAAGTCCTTTGACAATAATGACGCGATAAAGCAGTAAATAAATAGTGAAACAACAACTTAAAAGTCCATAAACATGATTTTTAGGGCTCTCAGGAAACGTACCACTTCTCCTTTGAAGATTGTCTTCGTCGAGTATTAATTTGGGCGGAGTTTCGAATTATTGTTTCGATATTATTAAAATTTGTAGCCACTTTTTAGTAAAATAAATAACAAATAAAATAATAAATAATTAAAATAAAAAAAAGGTTGTTAAAAGCAATACTCGGATTATTTAAGTATGAGGAAGAAAGTGAGTTAAAAAATGTATTGAGAAACGAAGGAAATGAGGGTTTTTATAATAGCGTGGGAACCCTAATCGCGCTGTGCTGCTAGCGTGGTACGCCGTATCACGCTGGCCCAGTAGCGCAGGGAACCCTACAATGCTACCAGGGTAGCGCTGTTAGATTAGTCACGCTGAGCTGTCAGCGTGACTAAATTAAACGCGCTACGTTTTTGAAACATCTTTTTTTTTTCTTTTTTTTTCTGTTTTTTTTTTGTTTATTTTATTTATTTATTTATTATTATTATTATTATTATTATTATTATTATTATTATTATTATTATTATTATTATTATTATTATTATTATTATTATTATTATTATTATTATATTCATTTATTTAAAATAGTAAAAGAGGCATTTGGATAAAAAGGTCCGTGAAATAAGAATGAGATTCATTTTTAAGCCCAAGTATACTCGATTATCCAATCTTCTAGAGAAATGAGTTTTTTAATCATCATAGAGTCCTGCTGCGGGACAGGGGGACTAAATTAGGTGTCTACATTAGGGTATTTTACAGTTCTATCCGCCATCTGCAAAGTAACATTAGTAAATTTATGTTCTCCCATGTCAAGCTTCTTACAAATTGATAAGGGCATCACACTTACACTAGCTCCCAAATCACAGAGAGCCTTATCAATAAATAAAGGACCTATATTACATGGAATTGAAAAACTGCCTGGATCCTTCAACTTAGGAGGAGATTTATTTTGAAGGATCACATTGCACTCCTCGGTGAGTGCAACTGTCTCTGTTACATTCAACACACGTTTCCTGCTTTAAAAAAGCCTAAAAAGCAATAACAACAAATAAACCAAACAACACTAACTAATATAGCTAGGGAAGTAGGGATCGAATCCTCAGGGAAGCTATTAAATTCCACTAGCTCTAAAAACCCTAAAGCGTGTAATGGGCCTTGGTGGAAATTTCGGTAAATCGTTTCTAGAACTAAGAAGACTAAGAATTGAAACTAAGGAAATGACAGGAAATTACGATTAAACTCTATTAATGGAAACCTAGGGCTATCGGTTCACTATGATCAGTCAACAAACTAAATTAACGCTCACTAACCGATTCATTGGCATTCATTGAACTAGGGCTCACTAATTCTCTCGAACTTAGACTCCTTCAAAACTCCTTTACCGGCTCTCGCTCGCATAAATTCATTTTTGCCTATTATTCAGTGGTCTAACTGTGGTAATCTTACCTCTCAGCCTTGATTTCAACAATAATCTAACTTACAACTAAATATGGCCACAATTTAATAGCAATTACTAGAAATCAATAATAGGAATTCAATTAGAAGCAAGAAACTAATTAGAAAACTTAATTTAAATTCAAGTCATGATCATAGATCCCCTAACCCTAGAGAAAACGACTACTCACTCATAATTAAGGGAACAAAAGCAGAATTGAATTTAAACAACATGATCAAGAACAAGGAATTAATTAACACTAAATTAATTACTAATAAAACTAAATTAAGAACCAAAATAACAAGACTAATTAATCTAAACTAAAAACTAAGAAATTAAAGAGAATCATAAAACTAAAAGAATTAAAAAGCATAAGGAAACAGATTACCAAAATAAAGATTGAATTGCATTGATTGAAACCTTGAATTCAAGAACAAAGTAATTAATCCTAAAACTCTAGAGAGAATAATTAATTTTGGAATCCTAGGTCTAAAAATATGATAAAAACTAGTTAGGTTCGTGCCCCCTTTACATTCAATATATATAGTATTTAGGTTTTTAATTAATTAAAACCCACAAAGCAAAACCGCACGGAGAGAAAAATCGGGCCAAGAAAAAGGCCACCTGCGCACGCATAGAACAAACTAGGTTTGTTTCCTGCGCCCGCAGCCCTTGTGGTTCGCCAGTTTTGAGGCTGCTGATCTATGTTGCGAGCGCATAGATCAAATAAGCTTCCAAGGCTGCGCCCGCATGAACAATGATGGACGACATTTTGATGATCATGCTTGAGTTCTTTGCTCGATTCCTCGAACCTCATTCGTGGCTTCTCGTGACTTGGCACGCATCCCGAGGCAAGTACATTTTGACTCGTTTTAGCCTCCAATGACTTCATAACTCTGTATTACGCTCCTGTAACATATAAACAAAACCGAAAACCACGCGTAATAACCGAAAGAGTATAATATAACCATAAAAGGTTCTAAAAGTCAACTAAAGATGCTAAAACCGTTCCAAAACATAATTTAACATCGAAAGACGATATTTAATCAAAACGAAGCCACAAACTTAACTATTTAGCACAAGAATCAACCGAAAATGAGGGAAAACATAACATAAAACACTTATATCATGTTTAATGGTATACACTCAATCCTAAAGTCGACTCGAAATGCAATTAATACTCAACGACCTTGCCAAGAGACTCTTCCACAATCAACCAAAGCATGCACATGAAGATCAAAGAGGACTTTATAAGCTTGTAATGTAGGGCTAGGGTGAAGGGCAGGATAAATTTGGGATACTGTGGAGGAAAATGCAGGGTATACGCATATATAACATCAAAGACTCACCGACACATCATACAATAATATCAAAGTCTCCCATCATCCAATTCCAACAAAATCATACCAAATCTTTAAATTTTCATTCACTTCACACCTTTATTTTCATTCAAAGCACAAATATAAACCAAATTCAAGGTTTTCATTTATTTATTCGACTTCAACTTATTTTTCAATTTTTTTTTTCTTTTTTTCACTCTTTTTTTCTTTCAATTTCATTGCTTTTTTTCATTTTTATTTCACTTTAGTTTCACAACTCTTAATAGTTAGCCATTAAGACCGAACCATCACGGGTACATAACCGGACTCCAAATCACATTTACAAATCACACCTTGTGTTTTAATAACACAATTCCAGTCATTGGTACGCAGAGCGTTAATGTGAAACTTATAGAACCTCTTGTACATCAAAAATTCACAATTTCACCAAATCCTCCAAACAAATCGACACAAGTATCAACAACCACAATAAACCACCATATGACTCCCCCAAGCCAAGCTTGGGCATACAACATGTCATCAAACACCAAGGCTAAATAGGGTTGTAATGCGGTTAAATTTTGTGAGGGATACAGGCTTAAGAAACACAGGCTCAAGGGGAGAAAGTGTTTAACATGAAAATCCTAATAATGTATCTAAAAGTTCTAAAAACAAATGAATGCCTCTTATCATGCGCAACATGCAACAAAACTTCAATCAAAAGCTACTCAAGTCCAATGGCAAACCCAAGATCATAAATGCACCAGGAGCTAAGCACACACGAAAAGAATACAATTTAATGTAGCCTATAAGATCAAAAGTTGCTCAAATCCTCCCGTTAACACAGTTTAAGTCCAAGACCCAAGCAAGGTTAGACAGAGTTGACAAACACAAGGAATGCTAGCAAATTAAGAAAAAGTCATGCCCGACAAATCATGTAAGTAAACTCATCCAAATACAAGCATCATGAAGTTTTCAAAAGTTTAAGCACATGGGTACATGAAAAGTCAAATCTCATAAACAACACAAGCCGGGACGAGTGGCTAGCCATTCACAATATGAACTCTCTCTCTAAACTACACTAAACTAAGAAAGCAATACAATTTTTTTGGTAACATGTAAACTCCTGCCCCTAATGGACGGTACAAACCGTGCAACAGTCCTACGAAAGCAGTAAAAACTACACTATAAAGCAATAACAACTATTCTAAGAAAGCAAATAAAACATACCTCCCCAAAGCCGGACTCAGCAATGTCCTCAGTGCTGAAGGGAGTAAAGTAAGAGGGAAGAGAAATGGTGGAGGGGTTTAGGGAATCATGGGGGTGTAAAATTATGTATATGGGTAAGAGAATGAAGTTGTGCAAGGATAAGAAAGAGGCATGGGTGGTAAATACTATTGCGTGTAGCATACACAGATTGAGATTTTGACCACCTTGCACCATTTCCATCATATCTCACAAAGTATAATTTAGATTAATCGTATTCTTCCTGCATTGGAAAGTAGACTCATAGAGCTTTCCAAAGGTAGGTCATACGTCTCATGGAACGTCCTAGAGAAGAAGGTATGACCGTTTCAAAACGACGTTCTTGCGCAGATGCAGGCCGAAAAAAAAATATGGACTTCTGAAGGTCTGATGCGGGTGCATAAACTTCCCATGCATCCGCATTAAACTGCTTTAAATTTTGAGGACTTCTGGGGGTCTGATGCGGGCGCATAAACTTCCCATGCTTCCGCATCAGGCTTCTTCATTAAATTTTCTGGACTTCTTGGGGTCAAATGCGGGCGCATAAACCCCCCATGCGTCTGCATCTACCCTGTTTCACCCCGATCACTTTGTTTTCTTCTCTTGGACACTTAATAAATTTTCACTTTCTCTTTTCCACTCACCTTGACCTTGACTTAGACTTTGGACTTTGGAATTCTACTGAAAACCCCTAGTTACTCAATTATACCTAGAGACACACAAAAACACATGAACACAAACTAACTAAAAATTACAAAAATAAACTAAAACACACCAAAACACACAAAAAGAGTTAAAAGGGATAGAAAGCTTGGGTTGCCTCCCGAGAAGCGCTTGTTTAGGGTCATTAGCTTGACCGTGATTCCGGGGTGGTCAATGTGAGTCGGGATTGTAGAATTGCACCTCTGATCTTCCACTAATCCAACCGCATCACCTTCATAATAGAGCTTCAATAGTTGTCCGTTAACCTTGAACCTTTCAACTTTATCATTTTGGACCTCAACGAACCCGAATTTGGTCACCATAGTAGTCGTAAAGGGACCGCTCCACCTGGATTTCTGCTTTCCAAGGAGTAATTTGAGACGAGAGTTGAATAAAAGTACTCTGTCACCAACTTGGAACTCTCTTCTATTGATTCTCTTGTCAAGCCGCCTCTTAGTCTTCTCTTTGTAGATTTTGGCACTATCATATGCTGCTAAACGGAATTCATCGAGCTCATTCAATTGAAGAAGTCTCTTTTCTCCCGCAAGCTTAGCATCCATGTTCAACTCCTTTACTGTCCAATATGCCTTGTACTCTAGCTCAACCGGAAGATGACACGCTTTACCATAAACCAACCGAAACAGTGAAGTGCCAATCGGAGTTTTGAAAACCGTCCTGTACGCCCATAGAGCATCATAGAGATTGTTAGTCCAATCCTTTCTTGATTTTGCAACTGTCTTCTCTAGGATAGACTTGATCTCTCTATTGGAAACCTCAACTTGGCCGCTTGTCTGTTGGTGATATGCCAATCCCGTTCTGTGGTCAACACCGTACTTCTCCAGTAGCTTATCTAACCTTTCTCATGGAAATGCTTTCCCTCATCACTGATAACAGCTCTAGGGACTCCAAACCTAGGAAAGATGACCTGCTTAGAAAGCCTCAAAACCGTATTAGAATCACAATGGGGGGTAGCAAGAGCTTCCACCTATTTAGAAACATAATCCACAGCAACTAATATGTAACGGTTTCCATTAGAAGATGGGAAAGGTCCCATATAATCAATACCCCAAACATCAAAAATCTCAACTTCCAATATACCTGCTTGAGGCATTTTGTGCCTTTGTGAGATATTACCTGTTCGTTGGCACGAATCACAAGACATAATGAAAGCTCTGGCATCCTGTAGGCTAGTGGGCCAATTAAAACCTGATTCGAGGACCTTGAAAATCGTCTTAGAAGGTCCAGCATGACCTCCATACGGTGATGAACACATTTCCGGAACACATTTCCTGTATAGACCATCTGCACAGTCACAAAACAAGTTAGGATCATCCCAAAAGTATCGCTTAACATCATGCAAAAACTTCTTTTTCTGCTGGTAAGTCAAATCAGAGGGTAAGACTTCTCCAACAACATAGTTAGCAAAGTCAGCAAACCAAGGAGAATTTACACAAACTGCAAACAGATGTTCATCAGGAAAAGAATCATCGATGGGGGTAGAGATCTCCCCATCATCATACCGTATCCTTGATAAGTGGTCAGCTACCACATTTTCTGCTCCCTTCTTATCGCGAATCTCGAGGTCGAACTCTTGGAGCAAGAAAATCCACCGAATAAGCCTCGGTTTGGCTTCCTTCTTCCCAAGTAGATACTTAAGAGTTGTATGGTCAGTGTAAACAATAACTTTCGAACCTACAAAATAAGCATGAAATTTATCTAATGCATAAACAATAGCAAGCAACTCCTTTTCCGTGGTGGCATAGTTGACTTGAGCTTCATCCAAGGTCTTACTATCATAATAAATAGCATGTAGGACCTTATCCCTCCTTTGACCCAAAACTGCACAAACTGCAAAATCACTAGCATCACACATAATCTCAAAAGGTAAATTCCGATCGGGAGATTGTATGATAGGTGCCGAAACTAATCCATTTTTGATCATATTGAAAGACTCAAGACATTCATCAGTGAATTTAAACTCAGCATCTTTCAGAAGTAATTGGGCTAGTGGTTTCGCAATTTTAGAAAATTCTTTCATAAACCTGCGATAAAAGCCAACATGGCCCAAAAAACTTCTTACCCCTTTAACATTCACCGGAGGTGGAAATTGCTCCATTACCTGTATTTTTGCCTTTTCCATCTCAATACCGCGCTCGGGCACCAAATGTCCCAATAGCACCCCTTCATTGGCCATGAAGTGGCATTTTTCCCAATTTTAGACCAAATTCACCTGCTCACATCTTTCGAGAACTTTAGTCAAGTTAGTCAAACATGATTCAAAATCAGAACCATAGACACTAAAATCATCCATGAAGACTTCCATAGTAGACTCTATGAACTCAGAAAAGATGCTCATCATGCAACGTTGAAAAGTGGCTGGTGCATTACATAAACCAAAAGGCATTCTACGATACTCAAACTATAAGGACATGTAAAGGTGGTTTTCTCTCTATCATCAGGATGGATGGGAATCTGGAAGAAACCCGAATACCCATCAAGGTAACAGAAATATTTATTCTTAGCTAACCTTTCCAACATTTGATCAATAAAAGGAAGGGGGAAATGATCCTTTTTAGTTGCAACATTCAGTTTTTTATAATCAACACACATTCTCCATCTTGTAACAACTCTAGTAGGAATGAATTCATTCTTATCATTACGAACAACAGTTGTTCCCCCTTTCTTAGGGACTACCTGTACGGGACTTACTCACTGGGAATCAGGCACCGAGTAAATGATACCTACATCTAGAAGTTTAAGAACTTCTTTCTACACCACCTTTGGCATGTTAGGATTCAAATGACGTTGACCCTGTATACAAGGCTTTTGACCCTCCTCTAAATGAATTCTATGCATACAAAACTCTGGACTAATACCGGTCAAATCATTGATAGTATAACCAATAACCTTCTTATGAGATTTAAGTACAGACAAAATCTTATCTAGTTGACTATCAGTAAGAGAAGCACTAACAATGATCGGATACAACTCCTTATCATCTAGAAAAGCATATTTCAAGTTAGAGGGGAGGGGTTTCAACTCAGGTTGGGTTACCTTGTTGACAGAACATACCTCTTGAGGTAACTCAACAAATCTCCGGCTCTCCTCCGGATTCAATTCCTCACAAGTAAGATCCTGGATCAAACTATCGGCATCAGTTGTACCTTCACCTGCACAAACATCAAGACAAACAACGGCCTCCAAAAGATCTTTTGTAGTGGATCGAGGCATATCATCAATAACAATCTCATCAAGGACATCAATAGCATAGCATGACTGTTTCATTGTAGGACTCTTAAGAGCAGCATTAAGGTTAAATGTGACTTTATCATCCCCTACAGAATGAGCCAGACTACCATTTTTGTCATCAATAACAGCACCTGTAGTGTGTAAGAATGGTCTACTAAGTATAATCGAAATATGAGCATCCTCATCCATGTCTAAAACAACAAAATCAACAGGAATAAAGAATTTCCCGACCCTCACCAAGACATCCTCTAAAATACCTTTAGGGTACTTCACTATCCTATCTCCCATCTGCAAAGTAATGTTAGTAACCTTCCAAGCACCCATATCAAGCTTTTTGCAAATTGACAAAGGCATGACACTAACACTAGCCCCTAAATCACATAAAGCTTTATCAATAAACAGTGGACCAATGTTACGAGGAATAGAAAAACTTCCCGGGTCCTTCAGCTTAGGTGGAGACTTGTTTTGCAATATGGCACTGCACTCCTCCGTAAGTGCTACGGTCTCCACCACATTCAACTCACGTTTCCTGCTCAAAATATCTTTCAAAGACTTAGTGTGAGTAGGAATTTGAGTTATCAAATCAGTAAAAGGAACAATAACCTGCAAATTCTTCACAATAGCTAAAAATTTACTGAAATGATTATCATTCTTACTCCTGGTCACCTGGTTCTGAAAGGGCAACCTAACTTGTGGCCTTGGGATCGTATTAATCGGTCTGTCATCTACCTTCTCCTTAGGTGCTTCAGCCTCCTTATTTGGAACTATCTCTAAGTCTTCAATCACCACATCATTGGTTGTCTCAACTCCACCTGCAAAATCAGAAATAACATCATCAGTAGGCATTTTCGAACCCTCATAAGCAGTTCCACTCCTCAAAGTAATGGCATTGACATGGTCCCTCGGGGGATTCTGCGGAGCCTGTGATACTGGAGGTGTAGGTTATGATGGAAGGTGGCCTAGTTGCCTTTGAGCAGTTGATTGTGCAATCTGAGCTATCTGAGTCTCCAGGTGCTTGTTGTGAACCTGCATTGCCTCTATATTTTTCTGCATCTGCAACATCATATTCTTCAGCTTTGAAAGTTCACCACTAGGTTGAGCTGGCAATGGTGGTGCTGATAATGGTGGCCTGCTGAAACTTGGTGGGTGTGGTGGTAAATATCTGTGCATCTGCTGGTGTGCCTACTGAGGTGGTATAGTTTGCTAAGGATTCTGCACATTGTTACTGTTATTGTAGGAAAAGTATGGATGATCCTTCCAGCCTGGATTATATGTATTGGAAAATGGATTGTTCTTGTAGGCTTGGAAGGCACACACTTGCTCTACTGAACTGGTACATGACTGGGAACTATGACTGAATGAACCAAAGGAATCACAGAAAGGGTCAGTGCATCCCGAAAGTGCAGCTATAGGTGATGGTGGAGGAGCTTTGGTACCAATCTTATCAAGCTTCTGACTTATCGCATTGATCTGTGCAGCTAAACTCTCAGACTTGTCATCAACTACATGGTTTCCACCCTTCTTGGAATGCCCTCTGAGGTTACCAAACTGTGAACTATGAGTAGCAATTTCATCAATTAGTTCATATGCAGCATTGACCTCCTTGTTCATGAATCGACCATTAGCAGCAGAATCCAACAAAGCTCTACTCTCATTGCCTAAACCATTGTAGAATGATTGAACTAAAAACCATTTCTCAAGCCCATGATGAGGACACATGAATTCTCAATAACTCCTTGAACTGTTCCCAAGCATCATAAAGTGACTTATCTGTCTCCTGATTAAAATTAGTATTTGACTCCTTAGTAAAGCTATTTTCTTTGGTGGATAATACTTCCTCTGAAAGGCAAGAGCCAAGTCTTCCCAACAAGTAATTGTAGCCATATTAAGATCATTCAACCAGGTTCTAGCCTTGTCCTTCAACGAAAATGGGAACATTATCCTCCTAATGTAGTCCTTAGAAACATTCATTTGCTTGATAGTATCACAATATTGGAGGAAATTTTGTAAATGTAAATTCGGATCCTCCTTCAATGTCCCTGGAAATTGATTTCGTTAAACCATATTCACAAGAGCCGGTTTCAGTTCAACATTAGCAGCATCGGTATCCGATACTGAATAACCTCCAGCCATAGACTCTATACTAGGCAAGGAATAGTCTCTCAATGAACGGGCCACAGGTGGCGGTGGTGGTCCTCTACCCTGTCCTTCTCCTTCGGTAGCCATTTCGACCTCTAAATACCCTTCAAACAACGGGTTGAAGGTGAACTCAAAAAACTAAGACAAATCAGAAACAGTTTCCTCCATAGATCGGGGAAGAAATATTCGGCGTCTACTATGTCTCAACCGCTTCAAAAATACTTGCTCGGGCTCATGGAAAATGAAAATATCAGGCTCGTGGTCGTTTTGCATAAACCTGTAAACCTGCACAACATAAAAACTCCGAGCAAAGATAAGAAATTGCCTTAAAGAACCAAATAGTTATTTGAGACTAAGAAAAATAAAAAGGAAACAGTAAAAACCCGACTAATAGAATTAAAAATAGCCTTCCCGGCAACGGCGCCAAAATTTGATGAGGTTATCGCACGCCTATCAAAAATACCCGGACAACTCTATCTAATGTAGCTAGGGAAGTAGGGATCGAATCCTCAGGGAAGCAATTGAACTCTATTAGTTCTAAAAAGCCTTGGTTGAGAATTATCGATTAACTAATTGACTACCAATTAATTACCAATTAACTATGGGAAATGACGGTGATTAAAACCAATGATTTAAGCCTAGGGACATTCGGGTCACCAAGAACAACTAATGGATTCACTAACAAAGAGCGTTCAATCTCACAATTATCGTCAAATTAGGGCTCACTAATTCTCTCGAACTTAGTCTCCCTTGAAACTCATCTAGTGGATCTCGCTCATGCCTAGACTAATTCCGCCTATTATTCAGTGGTCTTATTGTGGTATTTTTACCGCTCGGCATCAAATTCAACAATTACCAAAATTATTACAACTAAATCTGCGCACAATTCAATTGTAAACAAAAAAGCCAATAATAGGAATTTGACTGCTAATTGCAAAATCGAAACATTCTAAGTTCATTAGTCTATTAATTATTCAAGGTTTTCCTAACCCTAGAAAATTAACTACTCACTCATGAACATGAAAATCAAAGCAATCATAATCATAAAATTCATAATTAAATTCATGAAATAATTAACAACTAAACTAATTAACATCAACAAATCAGCTAAACTAATTAAACTAATGAAACTAAAGAGCATAAATTAAACTAAGCAAAAAGAATAAAAGTAAAAGGAATTACCAAATTGAAGAACTTTGAATTGAATTGAAATAATGTTGAGAACAAACCTTAATTCCTAATCTATTTTTTGAGAGGGAAAAAGTGCTTAATTAAGCCCTAAGAGAGTAATTCTAAATTATGAAAAGCAAAAAGTGTTTTAGCCTAGGAAGTCGTGCCCTTATTACCCCACAAATTGGGTTTACAAAGTCAAAGCGCGAAAAAAAAATAAGAAACAAAATTTACGGAAAACCGTTGATGCGGACGCATAGCAATGTTCTGCGTCCGCATCAGCCCTCCAGAAGCCCAGTGAAGACTGCTGGTTTATTACATGCGGGCACATAAGGAGTTTGTGTGGGCGCATAGACCCGTCAGTTCTTTGCTTCCTTTTCTTCTTATTTTTTCATAGCTTCTTCATGGCTTGTTTCCATAACTTCTTTGGCACGCATTCCCATGCACATGTCATTCTCGTTTTGTCCAAGCTAAAGTTTAGTTTAATTGATATTAAAATTCGATTGATTTATTATACTCCTTTCAATTCCGCAAAAATGAAGCCAAGGTTTTTAGGGAGATTTGGGAAACTCTGTTTTCTCATTGTTCATGATTATTTAGCAAAAGATAAGAAAGTCACTTTTATCTTTGTTGTTGATGTTAAAACAAATGAAGAGGTTGCAGTAATGAGTGAGTAGTGTTTGTATACTAACTTTTATCATCATCATCATCATCATCATCATCATCATCATCATCATCATCATCATCATCATCATCATCATCATCATCATCATCATCATCATCATCATCATCATCATCATCATCATCATCATCATCATCATCATCATCATCATCATCATCATCATCATCATCATCATCATCATCATCATCATCATCATCATCATCATCATCATCATCATCATCATCATCATCATCATCATCATCATCATCATCATCATCATCATCATCATCATCATCATCATCATCATCATCATCATCATCATCATCATCATCATCATCATCATCATCATCATCATCATCATCATCATCATCATCATCATCATCATCATCATCATCATCATCATCATCATCATCATCATCATCATCATCATCATCATCATCATCATCATCATCATCATCATCATCATCATCATCATCATCATCATCATCATCATCATTCAATTGTAAACAAAAAAGCCAATAATAGGATTTGACTGCTAATTGCAAAATCGAAACATCTAAGTTCATTAGTCATTATTATTCAAGGTTTTCCTAACCCTAGAAAATTAACTACTCACTCATGAACATGAAAATCAAAAATCATAATCATAAAATTCATAATTATATCATGAAATAATTAACAACTAAACTAATTAACATCAACAAATCAGCTAAACTAATTAAACTAATAAACTAAAGAGCATAATTAACTAAGCAAAAAGAATAAAAGTAAAAGAATTACCAATTGAAGAACTTTGAATGAATTGAAATAATGTTGAGAACAAACCTTAATTCCTAATCTATTTTTTGAGAGGGAAAAAGTGCTTAATTAAGCCCTAAGAGAGTAATTCTAAATTATGAAAAGCAAAAAGTGTTTTAGCCTAGGAAGTCGTGCCCTATTACACCCCACAAATTGGGTTTACAAGTCAAAGCGCGAAAAAAAAATAAGAAACAAAATTTACGGAAAACCGTTGATGCGGACGCATAGCAATGTTCTGCGTCCGCATCAGCCCTCCAGAAGCCCATGTGAAGACTGCTGGTTTATTACTTGCGGGCACATAAGGAGTTTGTGTGGGCGCATAGACCCGTCAGTTCTTTGCTTCCTTTTCTTCTTATTTTTTCATAGCTTCTTCATGGCTTGTTTCCATAACTTCTTTGGCACGCATTCCCATGCACATGTCATTCTCGTTTGTCCAAGCTAAAGTTAGTTTAATTGATATTAAAATTCGATTGATTTATATACTCCTTTCAATTCCGCAAAAATGAAAGCCAAGGTTTTAGGGAGATTTGGAAACTCTGTTTTCTCATTGTTCATGATTATTAGCAAAAGATAAGAAAGTCACTTTTTATCTTTGTTGTTGATGTTAAACAAATGAAGAGGTTGCAGTAAGTGAGTGAGTAGTGTTTTTATACTAACTTTTTATCATCATCATCATCATCATCATCATCACATCATCACATCATCATCATCATCATCAATCATCATCATCATCATCATCATCATCCATCATCATACATCATCATCATCATCATCATCATCAGCATCATCATCATCATCATCATCATCACATCATCATCATC